>OMLM01012348.1:6439-21132 GCA_900302695.1 Helostoma temminkii
AAAGATCAGGGAGAAGATGATGCTAAAGTTGTGGATGTGAGATGATGAGCTTGTTGGAGTGCAATAGAGGTGAAGGCCATGATCTTCATCATAAGTGGCGTGCTGGAAAGTGGCTTATAGCGGAGCAGCTGGGATCCTTCAGATATCAGTATTTTCCCTTGTCTGCAGCATTTTTATCACACACACACACACACACACACACACACACACACACACACACACACACACAAACACACTCCTTTTCCTACCTTGTTCATGAAACCTTCATATACACTGATTCAGAAAATCCACCGAACAACTGAAATCTGTAACAGAAGCAGATCCTACTCTCTGTTCAGATGTTGGCTGCTAAGACTAGAGAGCCCAGTCTGTGCAGCCTCGCCATCAACTCAGCAGGTTATTTCACAGATGAGTTCCTCCAACCCCACCTGAAGGAGAGTTAATCACCAGGTTCACTGTTTGGTTGGAATGAAAATCTTGGCTAAAGGGCTGCTCGCGCCAACCATTTAAAGGACAGTTATAGTCATTTTCTAAATGAATCGTATTTTTTACGATTTACTGCACAGATGCTAAAACCAGCAATGGTTTGCTTCTACTCATGGGTAATATTTGTCAGTCTGCAACCTGGATTAGTTTATTTGTCCTTGCCTTATAAGGAAGGGCAATTCAGAGTGATGTCTGTAAAAAAAAAAAAAAATTAAAAAATTAAATCATGTGGCAAAAATGACAGATTCCAGTTCAATAGAAGCTGATGACTCCAATTATATTTTGACGTGCAAATATGTGGCGTTGATCAGTACAGCAGTAAACCCTCTTGACAGTGCTGACCTTTGAAGAAACGGAGCCACACTGTCCAAAATGCAGCAGAAAGCTTCTGGAGGCTGTGAGCTTTTCTTGTTTAACCAATATGTCAGGTTATCACCTGCACAAAAGAGGAATGGTGGATAGAGGAGTAGAGGAGTAGGAATGACTGTATGATGTTTGTATCACTATGAACAGAAAGGCAGACTGGTGAGGTTTAAAGTCAACAATCATTAACCATTAAAAATAGAACTTTATTTAAATGTTAATAGACTGTTATTTCCCTCAGTGTTCAGTGTTTCCTGTGGCTTTGGCTGCCACACAAACCCAGAGCAGAATATTTCCACTCTGATGATTAACAGTTGGAAAATGCTGCTGCTCTTTTTTCTCTAAATGTCGTCTGTGATTGTGGCCAAATAGCTCAATTTTAACTTTGCTGTTTGAGACTTTACAGCCAAAACAGCTCCAGCTTATCCTTTTTCAGACATCTACTTTTAAAACAAGGTCACATATGAAGATTCCTTCTGTGCACCACCCGTGTGTCAGCTAAACTTTCCTGAAGGTACCCTGCAAATATATGGGGGTTTTTACTTTCCCTCCCAGCTCAGCAGACATGTCTTGACTTCTACAGCTCGGCTTTAACTGCCAGTTCTAAACATTTTGGACAAGTGAAATTGCACAGCTAGAGGTTCTATTTCTGGAGGTGCTTGGCTGGACAATGAAGAACCTTTTCAAGTGGTTTTCAAGGAGAACCACATGAAAGGAGCAATTCACGACTAAGTGTGAATATGTCCTGTACAATTGAAATGAATGAGAAAGCTCAGATGTTCAGAAAGTTTGAAGCTGTTCTTTAGTTCAGATGAAGATGGATAGGGTGTTTGAGGAAGTGAAACAGAGGTGAGCATCATCTTTGTTTTGTTTCATTAGATCATTCCCAAATGAGCTGGAACCTCAAGGATTCATCATTAAATTCGACATGAGACAGCTGAAGTGGAGCACTGCCTTCACTTTAGTTCACACAGTGCAACAAAACTGTGTTTTTATTTTTTTTGCCCTGAGGATGATGTTCAAACCAAGTTTAATAAAGTTTAAATGAGTGTTGCTGATGACTACCTTTATGGCTGGCTGTGGGTTAGTTGGTAGAGCAGTCATCCATGAACCCCAGGATTGGAGCTTCAACTCTTGGGTCCTTCTGGCCACATGTTAAACTGTGTCTGACAAAACACTGAACTCTAAACTCTCAACACTTTATATGGTTCACAAGAATTTTTATTTTTTTTATTTTATTATTTACTGTACATTTTAATAGGAAATACTCACTCTAGGCCTGGCTCTTGTTGGATCTGCTAGCCTGGTCCCCTGGGATTAGCAGCAACAGTAGGGTTCATCCCCTGCGGTCCATGCAGGTCTATACATAATGGCAATCCATCTAGCAGTTGTTGTGATATCTCAGTCTGGACTAAATGTTGGATGTTTTACAAGCTGTAAAGCAACACTGTATTATCCCCAGGCTGCTGTTCATGTATTTACAGCACATTATTGTCAGGGTGGTTGATGGTGTGGTTTCATGGAGCCTCAAGTGTCTTGTTAGAGGTCTTGTTGAATCCTTTAAAAAAAACAGTAGCTCTAATAAAAAGTGATATTTGAGGGATTTTTTTTCTTTGCATCATAAAAGCCACCATCCTCTTGCCGTTACTCTGCTGTTCAGGGTCTCTGCATCGGTCCTTGACATGTTTCCTCTCTCTCTCTCTCTCTCTCCCTCTCTGTGGGTGAATCTGAGGATTATCAGCCCCAGTTTACAGACTTTTATTCTCTTTGTTGTAAGCTTCTCAACATGAGTGTGTGTGTGTGTGCGTGGAGGGGGTGTGGTCGTTCGAACAATGCTGTACAAATCAGAACTGTGTTAGTATTAAAACTTAAAAGATTTATCTTTGAGGATTTGTCTTTATCCAGAGGAGGATTTGCTTTCACTGGGCACTGTTCAGAAGTCACTTGACTTCTACAGTACTGCTACACTGGATTCCTCCTTCATACATTCATCTGGTAAATGGATGTTGTTCATCACATTCCATATGTCATTCAGCCATTTTCATTCCTACATAATTCTTTATGCCTCTGCTATCATTGACCCATTTCTGCTTTAAATGAAATAAATGAAAGTTGCACATGTATCAATAGGTCCAGAAAGCCTTGTATTAATAAGTAATAAGTTAGTGATTGGCTGATGATGATCATAAAAGGACACATGCTGCTTGAATAATTCCCCTCTTTCTGCTGATATCAGGATATTGATTATGAGACAGAACCGTCTTCCTTCTATCAGTCCACAAGCAGAATCAATCGGTACAGGAAATGATGGATCAACTCAGTCAAATGCTGAAGTTGTCTCGGGATAGTGGCATGCTTTTTATTTTGGTGATTTTCTGTTCCGTTTCACTTTGTGTTTTGGACTGTCTGTGTACTGAAGTAGATGTCAGGGGACAGATGGACAGAATTTCTGATTACTAATCAATCACTAATCAATCAGAAATGATTGGAATTCTCTGATTGGTTAAAGCCTTCCTCAAAGCACTTAGAGCCAAATATCACTGCATTACTACCAGGCTGTTCAGTCGGTAACAAGAAAAAAGCCTTGGAGCATATTTCTTATTTTTAAAAAAATGAAATAAAGCACTGTACCTTTAAAGGGGAATCACAAGGGATGGTAAACAAATTGAGTCCTTTGTGATTTCCCTTTATTGGGGAATTGATTGTCAACTGAAATCTAATTTAACAGCACTCATGGTGTCTCTATGCCTTTTTTAAAATAAGGCCAACACTACGTTTTTTTTACCCCTCTGGCTCACTGCCCATTCCTTAGGCCAGGTTTGACATTTTAGGCATTTGTGATATATATATAAGCAGTTGGATTGTGTTGGATAGTAATGGAAATACTTTAAATGGTGAAATAAGCTGGTAGTATTTCCAGTTTTCAGGAATATGAAGCATCAAGCTATTGCATGTGGGACTTTTAAAAGCCAAGGTTTCGCAGCACCATCAACATCTTTTTACCTTGTTGTGGCTACTTGACTCACAGGAAGTGCACATCTCCATTTGTGTGCATTACCTAAGCAGCATGTTGCGACATGTAGAATGTTACGTGCTCTGCTAACACAACTGACCTTGCTTTGCATTTGTTGGTCACTCAAAGAAGACTACTGTGTAAGTGGTTTGAATTGCATTGTGATGTAGTGTAATTTGAGTTATCAAGTAATGTCTCTTATTGACATTACTTGTTCCATAGTGATAAGTGAATTTATGGATTGTATCACCACCATACTAACACAACATTGGGATAATTCATGTGTATGTCTATAGAGAAAAATATGCATTAACTGAAAGAGGGGGGAAGCAGATTATTTGAGCCCCTGCTTGATTAAGAGTCTTCATTCTTGTTCTAGGCTTTCAGCTGTCAGCAACAGCTAGACTCCTAACACTGCTGGAAAAAAAAAACAACAAACAATGGAAGCAGGAGGAGGCAAATTTAATCAAGAATTACATTAAAGCTAAAAGCTCAAAGCTGTAAAACCTTTTCTTTAATAAGCAGAGCTGAATAATAAAGTCAGAGATGATCCATTAGAGACACAGTAGGCTTTTAACACCAAGGAGATGTTAATTTACACCACCATCCATCCACCTATCCATTTATCCATTAATGATGTACCAAGGAGAGAATACCAGCATATTTAATCCCTTATCAAGTCGTGAATGGACTCGTCCATGTTTCTCAATCATTGCATTCTAATTAGGTCCAAGGTGACCAGAACTTACCAGTACTGAAATAATTCTCAGTTAATTAGATTGTGGGAATTTGTCACAACTTTTTTTAATAATTATATTTTCTTTAAGCACAATATATATGACATTTGCATCTTAAAACAGAATTTGGATGTAGAGGCCCTACACAATGGGTTCATATGGTAATGCGGGTCTCATGTTGATGGATGTACTTTAACCTTAAATTGAAATTTCAAATTCACAAATGAATTCAAGTACATTATGTAAATCACATATGCAATATACAGTGGTGGAGGCTTTTGGAGCTCTTATGGAATTCATCATTTTGACTTGGACTTGAGTTTTTGGACTTTAATGCATTGATTGTTGAGGGCTCGTTGGTCTACTTGATTTCATGTGGTGATTTGACAAGTTGAGCCCTGATTTGCTGAAATATGCATAGGTTTAGACTTGGAACTTTGTCCTGAGGGTAGTTGGGGTTCGGATTTAACTCTTAATGTGAACGTTTTTTTCTCCTGACATGGGACTTGTTGATCATGGGGCTCTTGTGGGTCATGACCTAGGACCAGTCCTGTAGGACTTGAGTTGGAACTCGTGACTGGTTGAAATGTGATAGGACTTGGGACTTGTTGATTTAAATTTGAAATGTGTTAATCTGCAGCTTTGTACTTGGCAGTGTTACTGTAACAGATGAAGTGTGGTCGCTGAGGCCTGGGAGGTTGATTGCCAGGCCAAAAGAAAAAGACTCTCTGTGTGTAATCACAGCCAGGAGCATTGGATTAATAGAAGGGGCAAGTGAAAACAATGTGTTAGCTGCGGCTCAGCTCGTTTTAATTTGCTTTTTCACTCCTGCAGTGGACAGTAAGTCATTTACTAATTAGTGAATACAATTCATACAGAAGCATGTTGAGGTACAACAGAGCTTTATATATCAGTCAGTCTTTGACCTGAAGCTAAGCACAGCTGCGACGAAATGAAAAAATAAATATTTGATATATTTTGAAAATACTGATATGCATTTATGACCACAACTAAATTCCTTCTCCTTAAACTGTGTTAGTCTGTAGGTAGCTCTATTATAAAAATCCATCACTGTTTTTCAATTTTGAGCCGTTTTTCTGACTCTTTTTCCAGTGGAACTTTCCTTATGTGTTTTGAAATGGTTTGTTTCTGTGATTTTATTAGTAGCTGCAGAAATAGTGTTTAAATGTTCTTTAATTTGCTTTGTGGTAGACTGATAACTAATACATGTTGAAGCCAAAGCTAAAGCTTTTCTGATTTATTTTCTGGTTTTCTCTGTACTACTTCTACCATACAGAAGTAGTAATACATACACAGTGCATTTTTGTAATAGTGATGCCATAGTCCCAAGGCTGAAACCAGGCTGAACATGTCACTTCTGGAAGATGGAACCATGACACAACCATCCCACTGCCACCTCTCTCATGGAGTTTCCTTTGTACAAATTTTATACAGTATCCTAAAAATCAGTCATTTCTTGCTGCAAGAGGACCTAACACTTGGCTTTGTGCACAGGCATTGCCAAGAAAGTAACATTGTGTCTGACCTAGCATAAAAAAACCCACAAACCTCAAAAAACAAGGCATTTTTGGTAAATGCCCAATATTTACTCTACTTTTAACTCTGTTTTGGTTCTCCACCACCTCCACAGATAATATCTGTTAGAGTGTGGTAGGTTTAATCTTGAAAACAGTTGCTTGCTGCTGATAAAAATTATGCTATAACAGTTGTGGGACAGAAGAACCAAAATGATAAGCTAAAAGAAGTAAAAAAAAAAGGCAGGATCCTTGCATCTGAAGAGACCCATAGAGCTGGGCGGATTCATCACTACAAGCAAACTCTCTCACAGAATGTTCCTGCATAAAATTTTTTTTCAAGGTTATTGACATGCTAGGTCCCCAGTCAGCCTCGAACCAGTGATGGTGTTACATGGCTCCTGAACCATTAAGGAACCACTGTGCACCAAGAAGGAGAACTGTGGCTTTCCACATCTACACTGATGCTGAATCAGCTCCTGCATGTTGCAGTCCAGAAATTTGATTCCACCTCCGACAGAAGAAATTGTGATTCTCATTAAAAAAAGTCTCCTTTTTTAGTTCTGATAAATTAGTATTTTTAAATCAGAACCTGGTTAATTCTTCTCCAAACCGGATTTGTGGCATTTTTAGCCTGGAAGCCTCAGTGTGTGTGTTTTAATTAAGTCTCAGGATGTTTTTTTTTCTGTCGGCATTATTCAGAAGGTTGGATGAAAAAAACAACAGAAAAGCATGCCTTTGAGTAATTTACAGAAAGATAATTTGCCTCGGCTCTGAACATTAACGTTTCATTTATGTCTAGAGCTCTGAGCTGTCTATATTTAACATCAGCTGCTCTGCTCTGACATTCATACATTATTCATGTTAGGGACCTGCATTACCTGCCTAAGAAGCACTACATCTCCCTCACCTTTAAATCCTCCTCATTAATACCTCTGCAGAGTGTTTTCCTCATTTTTTCTTTGCTTTTATCCTTTTTTTCTTTTTGTCTGAGAAATTTGGAGCACACACACCAAAAAAAACAGGCTTCCACGCAGACGTGTGCCATTTTCACCTCTCAGGATGAAAACTGTTTGTATACTGAACTCCATGGTACTTGCACACATACCGAACATCTCCAGGGCTCTCATGTCATAGCTTGAAGACACATGAGTCATCTCAGTCTGAATATGCATCTTTTGTTCTTTTCTGTTTTGGCCATTTGTCCACACTAAAGAGGAGAACTGTATCCAGTGCACAAAACTAAAGAAGAGATTATTCTGATTCCGCTTGTTCAGGTATTTTTGTGGATGGACATATATAGAACATAAAAATAACTTGGAGCCTTTTGAAACACAGATGACGTACCTTTTTATTTTATTTTATTTGAAGTTTTAGTTTTTTAAACAAAACCAGGGAAAAGCTGATTGCTGGCATCTCTATTATTTAACTGTATCTTCATTTGAACTGTGGATGATCAGAAAAATGTGTCAAATTGTCTGACTTTGCTGCATTGATTTTGCTCCTTTATTAACTGTTCAGTGTGAGTCTAATGATGCTACAGAAAACAAGATGTTTGTCATAAGTGTAGTTTATAACCATCTGATGACTTGCATGTGTTTTGTCCCTCATGAGTACTTGTGTCACATTAAAGACTCTGCTCAATCACCCGCTGGAGCATCTACTTTGAATTTAGCTACTATGACTCCCCTGTGGTGAACTTAAGTGGCTTGCATTAGTGCAAAACACACCAAATCTACAGGTGTCCTGCACAATCTCACCTTCACAAACACAACCTTGTTATGCTTGGCCCAGTAGCAAGAAGATCAACAGATCAAATGAATTAATAAAACACAGCAGTAACATGTGCTCACTACAGAGAGACAGTCCTGTTCACATATACTATGTGAGTATTGTGATCTAGAAATGCTTTGTCTAGAACATCATGTCTGGCTAACCACACACCTTTGGCCATGCAGTGCGTTTAACGGTGAACACAATTACTCTGGTCTGAACCTGTGTTCAGGGATGAGATGACACATTTGTGCTGTGGCTGGTTTTTAAGCACAGTTCTAATTCTCCTCTTTGGTGTAAACAAATTTGCTGAGGGCTGTAGGTGACAAACAGGGTTGGCCATGCTTGGCTGGAATCCAGAAACATCTAGGACGGCGTGAGACATGAGCACTTCTGTGCAGCGCTGCAACACTCGCCAAATGAGATGAATCGCCTCAACTGCAGCAGTTTCCTCCCATAAATATTCATAGGCCGAGGCGTGGTGTCATGTGGGGGAGAAAGCGAGCGGCAGACTACAGCAACCACTGAACCCTGAACGTTCGTAGAATACACCACCACCCCACCTTCTTTCACCTTCCCCACACCAACAGCAGCAGCATGCCGTTCAGCACCGCAGTACAGCCAGCTGGATTTATAGCCACTTATAAAGATTAGTGATGTTTCCTGCATGCAGCACGTACACACACACGCTGATAATGCAGTCTCACATACTGAACTGTTGCTCCATAAAAAAAATGATATCGTCAGGAGGTAAAGTTGTTATTCATTTTCTGAAGCTGCAGAACTTTACCACCTCAGAAGACACATGAGGGTTTTTACCTGACTGTTGTCATTGGACTTGTTTCTTGACACTACTCATCTAAGCAGCTTTTTCAGTCTGAGGAAAGTTGATTAGAGACCTCAAACGTATGCCTCAGGGTGGTTTCACTTCTGATCTGAAATGAATAGGCTAAATAGCTGGACAAGAGAGAGGATGTGTGGATGAGATGGATGTGATGGCATAGAGAATTGGTGACAGATTGTGTCTGACACGTCCCCGTCTGTTGAGGAAGGGATTTCCCATTTGAACATAGATGGATTCTCTCATGCCACTCTCGAACCATCTATCTTCTCCATCCATAATGTACTATATAAATCATTCTCTTCAAACAAATGCCCGTTAACCTTCAGATGAAGGTACATGAGATACGTTAACCACTTACCTTATTGCTTAAGTGTAACCATCTTCAGCTTCAGGTTTATCTTCTACTAAAATGAACAACTTTTACTTATACCTGCTGTTTTTGATGTGCATACAAACCTGCTTGTATGAAACCACTTTCATAATGCAGTAGGTGCATTTTCAAATGAATATAAATAAAATTGGCCATGTAGACATGTTAGACATTAGAACCATTGTTTTGGTTTTATTTTTTCCACAATCACTTTGTGATTTCATTTGTGTAATTTGTGTATTCCATAAAGGCATGAAAGATCATAACTATGTGTTTTATTAGGAGTATTGTTTATAGATACAATTACATTTTGTGACCAATTTCTGGAGAAAACTAGAAAATTGGAAATGGTGCCATTACTTTCTTGCACTGCTATTTCAGTCCTGTGCACCAGTCCCTAGACAACAAAATTGGCCTCAGTGTTTTCATTCTAAATATACATACCATAAATAAACACACATTTTCTGCTTCCAGCTTTTAGTATGCTTTGAGCTTGGCCTATTGTTACTTATGTTACCAAGAGGATGTATTGTATTTTATTTACTGACTGCAGGTATCCAAGGCAGTCAGTTTATATTTACAGTATGTGACAAAAAAGTGGCATGTTCCTTTACTGAAGCTCTGAACCCAGCAGTTTGTCTTTCCTGCTGCTCTTCCCCAGAGAAATAAAGGTTAAGTGTACAGCCTCGCTAGCATCATTGTGTCAGTCAGCACAAACCCTGCCAGTCTCTATCGTGATGTGTCAGAGAGGTGACGACCTTCAGAGAAGCTTGTGTTTTAAATCAGAACATCTTTACTGACCTGGAAAACTTTCACATATCAGTTTGTTTCAGCAGAGCCAAACTTCATAGAAATGTCACATCAGCTTAACCAGCTGCAGTCACACACAGAGAAACGCACTCGGTCACAGCAGTGCGGTGCCTGTAGCCACATCAGTAGGTTTCCTGCATGCAACCGTGATGGTAATTTGCTGCCCGCAGCAGCTACGTCAAACTGCATCTGCAGCAGGAAGCGACATCGTGGCTTTGGGACGACAACCTGCTGCTGACATCACAGAATGATTCATTAGGATCACTGATGCTATTATTATTATTATGACTGCTGGAGTTGAAAAAGTTGGTTTACATGAGTTTTTGGTGCCCACAGTTTGTCCTGGACCACAGGAGGCACAAATGTCCTGTGATGACATTGAACTTCATGTGTTCTGGGTTCTGAGTTTTATTCATCAGCTTTCATTTCAGAAACAAACTAAACCTGAGCATGAATAATCATTCGTGACCTTTGAATCAGTGGTTTGACATAATTAATCTAACAATAATTCAATATACAATTATTTAGCTTAGATTTTTGGATTTTTCTAGAGCTTTCAACCAGACATTATTAAAAAAGCAATAGGACATAAGCACCTATCATAACAGTGACATATATCACTATATTAAATTATGTTAGCAACTAGAGTAATTTAAAATACAGTAATACAACACATTAGAGATGTACTGATGCAGTGTTGATATCAGCACCAGTTTGGTATCAGCACGGTTCTTAGCATATTTTTAGCAGCTTATATTGAAGAAAATGAAGAGTGATGGTGTGACCATAGTGTAGCTCTGCTTTCCTTCACAGCTGGCCTCCCTAGTGAAGCATAGGAAAGTGAACACTAGTGTTAGTGAACTGTGGAGTCAGCAAAATGCATACTCACTAAACTGACACTCTTTATCGTTAGTAAAAATCAGTCACAAAATGACATGTTGATAGTGACAGAATGTTTCAGCTGTGTCTACGCTGAATTTGAGATGTGTGTTATGTAATCTATATGCTCCTATTTCAATAAATTCATCAGCTTGCGTAATTCTGTAGTGAGCCCTGAACGTTTCTTTATATTGGGCCCAAACGCCTCCTTAATTCTGTTGAAGTGGCTGGTTGAAGTGTTCCCTGTAGCCAGTGTCTGTACGTAGCTGGAGACTGTTTGTGAGAAATGTTCCACTCTGAGTTTCTGAAATGTTTTGTAGAGCTCCTTTAACTATCGCACACACTTACACAGATAGCTATGCTAGCTACAGGATTTTATGCCCAAGACCTGAACAGCTGTTAGATGGATTGCTATGACATTATATACAGCCTTTCATGTTCCCCTCAGGATGTTTCCTAAAGGCTTTGGCAACTCTGTTATTTTTAATCTTGTGTCATCTTCAGTTTGTTTTTCATTGTAGCATGCTGTCCATCTGTCTATGGGATGTTTTTGGCTTAGTTGGTAAACTGGGTCGTCCACAGGACCCAAGTGTCATTTGGACAAGACATTCAACCTCCAAGTAGTAGTGTAAGTAGTAGTGTAGTGAGGCTATAGCAACTGAAGGCCTTCTACCGCTGGTATTCAACAAACTACCTTCATCTGTACAACTCATTTAATTTTCCACCCAGACTTCAAATCACATTTAAGTTTTTTCCTCTCCCCTAAGGTTAGATACGGAAACCTGCCAGTGAAGTTAGAAATGTTTTCAATCAAGAGGTTTCACAGAGATTTCATTACTTTCATTACTGTACTTTGTTGTTTGAATATGTTGAGCGAGCTGCCAGAAAATCCCCAAATCAAACCTCCAAGTGTTTGATTATTTACATTAATATGATAAATTTGGTAAATATAGAAATTAAAGCAAATGAGACGCTGTAAGCATCCCTCTTCTCCATCTCTCAGGCTGTACTCTGCTTTCTGACAGATTGGAGCATCTAACAAGGTTTAGACTTAGCATCTGAGACGCCATCCTCTCAATATGACAGCTGATTGGCTGCAGTCCAGGCTCTGTTTTGCCCAGCAGCTCCTTTCATGTTTCTGCTTGAGAGACATTCACAGCAGGTGCCAGAGATGCTGCCAGAGCTATTTTGTGCTATGAAGTATTAATTATTAAGAGGGACCGGCCAATCATACGTCAGAGTCAGTGACTGTTGGTCAAACACTTAATCCAGCCATATCTAAACAAGCAGTTATCAGATGTTCTAAGCAATGGCAAAGCCTTATATTATGTCACAAATGGTTGCCAAGTAGCATCAAAGTGCCATTAATCCTCATGCATGAACACATACACTCATATATTTTTTTATCCTAAAACTTTTTTACTTTTCTGTGAGATTTACTTAGGAAAAGTGTTCAAACTCAACTTGGTGAACGCCACCTGTTCTTGAGTAGCTGTCATAAGCACTATGACAGTTGTTCATTAGCATAATCAGTACTCTAAAATAGCTGTATCAGGCTGTTCCGGCCAAGTTTCACTTAGAAATGTGCCCATGTTTTCAGTTGTCGTAACATAAAAGCTTAAGCTGCTAACATCAGTTGGACTTATTTGCAGATGATGGACTGGTGTACTCCTGTGTAGCTATTCCTTTACAAAAAACAGATGTTTGCAGCTACAATAGTTATTTACAACATTAACAATTATGTCTACACTGTGTTTCTGCTTTTCTTTGAAAGACAAGCACATTTCTTAATGGCCCCAAACTTTTAACTGCTGTGCTTGTTAACTAGGATTATGTTAAGTCCAAAAAACTGAACAAATGTAGCAGTGCCATTTGTTTCATGTGCTTTTGATTCAAACGTTTCAAACATTTCATGAAGATCATGATCAATGTGGCCTGTTAGCACAACACTGGAGCAAAGTAATTATGCAACTCTGCTGCCATCTGAACTACAGTAAACTGGATCACATCTGTGGTTCTACAGTTTATGACCTTGCAAAATGTTTTTCACAGAAAAAAACTGAAGGCGGAAAAACATGAATAATTGATGATTTTTTGCTGTAAACTGTCTGTGGTGAGCAGAGTTACGTCAATTCACACAGGCACAGAATGTACATGAATACATGAACATGGCCACTGTGTGCAGACCACTTTTTAACCCAGACAGAGGATGCAGCAGTCAGCCTTCATTGCTGGTTGTTCTTTGATGTCAGCTGGGTGTGTCTCTGCCTTAAAGATTTAAACCGGTGTATTTACTGCTGCAGATTTAAACACAGACTGTAGGTTCATTATGTGTAACTAACCAAATCATTTACATTTACATCCACTGTTACTTTCCAGACAGAATGAGACTCGTGTAGATAGACAACAAGCCACATCAATCATCTTTTAAAACCACTGGAACACTAGAATGATAAAAACAAAACAAGTTTAATAATCTGGAAAAAGTTGTTACTCTTGATTGGGGTTAAAAAGTAGGCCATTAAATAAACATCAAGGATTTACAGTAGACTGCTTTTGCTTCTTCTTTTTCTACTGTTGGTAAAATATTAATACACTGCTGTCGCTCTGCTTCCTCAAGAAAAACAAAGAATAAATAATAAGAGGAGAGTGAGTGGTAGAAGACCACAACATCTCTGGTTCACAACCAGACAGTATTTATTGTCGCTTGTACCCCCATCTCTGTTACCATAGTAACAGATCAAAACACCACACTACACACTGGGTTAGAAAGACAAACTAAACTTTAAGCACTAACTTCTTTGAGCTTCTGTTAACTTCTAATATGTTTATTGTGTGGAGAGAGGTGAAAGCGCGAGTGGAGATTAAATCAGGAGGGATTACACAGACAGGCTGAAATAAAGACGTGTGTGTGTGTGTGGACTGAAAGGGTTTGCCCTCATCTCCATGACAATCAACACTCATTGCCCCATCTGTCCGACACACACAAACACTTAGGGACTTCATACAGTGCTGTTAGTCACACACAGTCAGGGGGTCATGGCAGATGCAGTGGGATAAAAGAAGAAGAGGAGGAGGTCGTTGGCTTTTTGACTCATAGACACTCAATCAGACACACACACTCACACACATAGAGCAGATGGGCATCTTAAAACAAAGAGTACTGCTCCCGCTTTGACTCATGATATTACTGTTGCTCTCAGAGAAGGTAGTGAGTTTATTCCAACGTATCTAAATGCAAATGTCTGAATAGAAGTGCTGTTAAACATGACACCACCAAATTGAGTTAA
Organism: Helostoma temminkii; assembly: GCA_900302695.1. Lineage (NCBI taxonomy): Eukaryota > Metazoa > Chordata > Actinopteri > Anabantiformes > Helostomatidae > Helostoma > Helostoma temminkii. The sequence goes on from OMLM01012348.1 coordinate 20,540, forward strand.
ATTATCGGGGAATACAAGTGGAGGTTTGCCCATCCCAGCATTCAGAAGAAGGCTGCTGTCTTTACTTGATAGTCGGAATGAAGCCTTTAAATACTAGTCTCTTTACATGTTCAGTCCAACTCTGACCTGTTCCTGCTACTTTAACCTAAATGTCCATGTGGGTCATAACCCACAGACGTTTTTGTTGTAAGACATGTAGGGAGGCACCAGGCACTAAAATGGCAGCTTTGCAGGTTGGTTATGTTTAGGCACACAGACATGTTGTATATGGCTTCAGGTTAAGAGACTACATAAACACAGTTAGGTTTAGAAAAAATGTTGTGGTCTTGGCTTAAAAGTGCTTTCTTAACATTGCATGATGTTTGAGATGGGCTCTCCACTTATTGTTTTAGTGCAACACAAACAAACAAACAAATCGCTTAAAATACTCATCAATTAAGATTTTTGACTTTTTATTGAGAAACGTTTTTTATTCTGTTTGTATGTTGTATTATTTTGTTGAAGTATATTGTTGTATTGCTAATGTTTCCTTTCTTTTTCACAACACCCATTATAGGGCTATATTAATATTATCACAATACTTTTCAAAAACC
>OMLM01012349.1:0-11527 GCA_900302695.1 Helostoma temminkii
AATCTGCTCTACTCTACTCTACTCTGCTCTAATCTCCTCTACTCTAATCTGCTTTACTCTAATCTGCTTTACTCTAATCTGCTCTACTTTACTCTACTCTGCTCTAATCTCCTCTACCCTGATCTGCTCTACTCTACTCTGCTCTACTCTGCTCTACTTTACTCTACTCTGCTCTAATCTCATCTACCCTGATCTGCTCTACTCTACTCTACTCTACTCTGCTCTAATCTCCTCTACTTTAATCTGCTTTACTCTAATCCGCTCTACTCTACTCTGCTCTGCTCTACTCTACTCTACTCTGCTCTGCTCTGCTCTACTTTACTCTGCTCTACTCTAATATACTCTGCTCTACTCTGCTCTCCTCTGCTCTGCTCTACTCTAATATACTGTACTCTACTCTAATCTCCTCTACTCTACTCTACTCTACTCTACTCTAATCTGCTCTACTCTAATCTGCTCTACTCTAATCCGCTCTACTCTACTCTACTATGCTTTACTCTACTCTGCTTTACTCTACTCTGCTCTACTCTAATATACTCTGCTCTGCTCTACTCTACTCTACTCTGCTTTACTCTACTCTGGTCTAATCTCCTCTACTCTAATCTGCTCTACTCTACTCTACTCTACTCTACTCTACTCAGCTTTATTCTACTGCTCTACTTTCTACTATTCTGATCTCCACTGAAATCAGTCGATCAGAAACTCTGGAGTTAAAAATGCGTTCTGTATTTTCTTTTTTCTGATGTATAACATAGAGTCATTTTAAAACACCACTGTCTTACTTTTCCTCCAGGAACAGGTCCTCGATGAACCCAAAGAGGGTCAGCCTCCATTTAACCAGACCAACTTCACCTGCCCACTTCCACCAGTTGCCTGCCCCTCCAGCCCAGAACAAACTCCAGTAATGCAACAGGAGCAAGAAAGAGTGGACATCAAGGGTCACAGCCTCCTCCAAAGTCAGACTGGTCAATGTTCAGAAGAAAATGGAGAAAGTGAGACAATAACAAATGAAGTCCAAATTCCAGATGTAACAAGTCAAGTGGAAAAGGGAGTGAAAGTGGATGTAGAGGAAGGAGAAGGGGTAGAAAAAGTGAAAGAACAGAAAACAGGGGATGAGGAAGAGAGAGAGAGTGTAATTCCTGCTCCAACATCAGATCTTAAACCCCCCATCTCAGCAGAGGAAGAAAGAGTGAACAGCATTACTTGCCCCTTACCTGCAGAGGAAACAAACACTGAAGCTGCCACTTCCTCCCCAAATCCAGATCTCCTTCATTACCCCATCCAGAAACGTCAGCAACCCACAAGAGGCTCCCACCTCACCAAACGTGACAAGAAAATCATTGAAAAGATCAGGAGTTACTATGAGGCAGCAGCAGAGGCCGAAGAGGATGAGGGAGAGGAAGAAGATGAACAGGTGGAAGGAACAGTGCCAAGAAGGAGGAACAGTTTCTCTCAAATCCCATCTGGCTTGGTGAAGGAGTCTGTATCACGCTTTGATGTGGGTGGACATCAGGGCGAGACAGAAAGTGGACAATCCAAGTATGAAATAAATGAAGTAATGAACAGAGAGGCCGCCCAAGAGAAAGAACATTATTCCCCTCACGCTACTCCAACATCAGCAGATGCAGAGAACAACGGACAGGGAAATGAACCAGTCAGCTCTCTGAACTTTGATGCAGAGAGCTCAATCAACGTAACGATGTCTACCATAGTGCAAGATAAAGAGACCCCGGACCAAGTGGGACTGACTTGGCAGTCAAACCCAACCAGCTCTGTTGTAAAAGAGTCTGAGATACAGGACAAACACGGAAATGGACCACTGGAGGACGGACAAGAGGAAAAGCAGGAGGAGAAGTCAGATGTTTTAGCTACTGGGGTTCAAGGTGGAATGTCACTGCAAGGAGATGGATCATCTATTACTGAAGAGTACAACTGCAGGGATGAAACAACCAAATCCAGTGCAGAAATCCAAGGGATTATGAATGGGCATGAACCTAACCAAGCAGAGCAAAATGCAACCTTCAAAGAATCACCTGTGTCACCTTCAGAACAATGTGAAAAAACTGAGACCAAAAGTCTGTCTGCTTGGACTAAAACCAAACACAGAGACTTGGCAAAGACAAGTGGGGTCCTCGAGGGCCTTCCTAGTCAGATAAAGGTGGGCAGATGGTCCCGGCACTCCAGGATTGTCACAGCTAACAGGGCCTTGTTTGAAAGTATGGGGTCGGATGTAGCCAGCATCAGGTTATTTGAGGCCAGTCCTGTGGTGGACCCTGTGCTGATGGAAAACTCTGAACGTATTCTGAGCAAAGTCCAAACATTGGCCCGGATGTACAGTGCCAAAGCCAGCAACATGAAGGTCCCACTGCATCAGAAACGGGCCAGCATAGTACGGAACCAGTTTTGGGGCTCGGGTAGACTGTCCGGACAGTCAACACAGCCCGAAAGTCAACCTCAGACTGAAAAACAAAGCACAACTAAGTACCAGCAGCAAACAAAATACCAGATGGAAATCAGTCAAACAGACACCAAGCATGTGACCCAAACTGACTCAAAGACCAAAGTTCAGAGCCAAACTACAACAGACTCTAGACAACCTTTGCACCTCCAAGCTGAAAGCCAAATGTGCAGCGAGAAATGGTATTACCAAAGCGAGAACCAGACCCAAACCATAAACAGGGACAAGCAAATGATCCAGGAGGAGAAGATGGTGAAGAGAGCAGAGAGTCTGACAAACGGTAGGCTGGCTCTTTCTGAAACTTTCAGTTTCTTAGATACTCAGTAGTCAAGATCTGACAGATGATTTTAGAGGTCAGACTGACAAACATTATTACCTGTGGCTACGTGGCTACCAGCTGTTTAATTTATGTTCATTATGATCCACCACTAAGTATTTGTTTCTATTGTATTCTAGATTTCCAGGAGACAGTGGAGGTCCTCTGTGAGCCTCTGCAGTTTGGTCATACGTTGGTCAAAGAGCAGCTTACACCTGCCTGTCACCACCAGACGAATGGAGTGACTCTCTCCAGGCCCAGGGACTTTATCTCTGTATTGACCAAAGAAGAAGACTCCAGCGTGGGCTGCGGATCAGACAACAATCCCCAGAATGTCACCACAACTGAAGAAAACTCCTCCACTTCCCTGAGAGATCATTCATCCAGTCAGGACCAGGCTAACCGCTGCAATACCTCTGCTGACAGATCCTTGTCTTCTACACCATGTGGGCATCACCTCAGTACACAAGCTGACGATCAGAGCTCCAGTTTACTCTGTTTTGCCACAGACGGCCCCTTGATGTCAGCCGTGACTTTGGATTGTAAAGTCACCGAGCTCAGGGACTGCTGCCCATCTTCAGTGAGAGACAAAGCCCTGGATCAAAACAAAGAGGTTTATTCAGAGCCCGATGGGGTAGAGAAAAGAGAGGGGTGAGTTGATAATCTTTAAAGAATTTAGTCATAAATGAAAACACTAAAATGAGCTCAAAGTTAAGGGAGGAATAGAAATGGCTGGTGGAAAAGTGTTGTGGCTTGTAAAAGTACCATGACCTGTTGATTTCAGAGGACACTAAGACTGTGACCTACTACTTACTACCTAATGGTATTTAACAGAGATATAAAGATGACAATTTGGAGAGCTCAATGGTACAAAGTAGCTAAAACTGCAGTTCTTCTAATGGCCACTAGATTCTTGTTCTAAAGAGAAAAGAGAGGACTTTAGGAAACCCCCTTCCCCCCTCTGCTTAAAAACTCCTGGAACACCAAACAAAACCTGAAGGGGTAAAGTTAAGTTCCAGCTCACTTAGTTCTTGCAGTTAAAAAGCCCTGTTTTTGCAACTCTGGTAACTGTTGCACTTAATGGAGGTTAAAATCGTCCCACGGTGGTGGACTGAGCTGCTAAAGTCTGCAAGTCACATTGGATAAACTAAAAAATCTACTCTGTTTACTGGAAAATGTAAACAATATTGGTAATTAGGTCATTTTTGGATCCAGCAGTTGGTGTTTTTTAGGCAGACTTCATGTGTATTATCATTTTGTACTTGTTTCTTTAAGTCAGTTCATAAATTAACAGATACTGTTTATTCTCCTCCTTGTTGTTCCAGGTCAAGGCAGAGTGCTGGACGACCTGTTTACTCAGTCAGAGAAGATTCAAGATCTGTAAACATCAGTAACCAGCCAACACACCCACAGCCTCATTTCCACCCTCATGACACATCACAGTCAAAACTTTCCAAAGATAGAGATGAAGAAGAAAAACCAGCTACACAAATTATACAAGAGGCGTTAACTGAAGATGCGCAGAGTGATCGTGCAGGATCTGAACACTGCATGGAAACCATGGATGGAGAAGAATCCTCAGGACAGCTAGCACTTGTAACAGCGTCTACTCCGAGCCAGGCTTCTAAGGCCCCAAAGGAAACAATTCCCATAGAGAAAGATGAGTTCCCAAGTGAACAGATGCAATTAAATGATAAAAAGTATGATCTAAATGATTATTCATCACAAACCAGGATGGCTGAGTCATCTTACTGTGGATCTTCAGGACAAGCATTTGTTCTACCACCAAGTCCGGCTTTTAACATGACCTGCAACCCTCTAGGGGATCATGAGGAAAGACAAAACTTGGATCCTATCCAACCATGCCCTCCGGTGGTGCAGTCTAAAGACTGTCTACCAACATTCACCAGCCAGAGGCCGCCACACTTACCCACAACTATGGGTAAACGGGCTCAGCCTAACACCTGGAATGTCAGTAAAACCACTGAAAACAGGTATGTGAAAGAACTGTAAACTATTATAGATTTGAAAATAAAATATGAAACTGCTAATAGAAACCACTGATCACAACACCTTATTATTTTACTATTAGGAAAGAAATTAAAAGTTCAATGATGTGACTCACTAAAATGCAAATCTCTCCACCTTACCTAATACTTTCTCACACTGATTCCACATCTAAAACCCGAACATGCCCCAACTGAAGCCCTAACCCCACCCCTTACTATTTTCACCAATAGTTGATTGTAAAAACTTGTTTGAATTCATCATATTCATCACTTTGACTTGTTATTTTAAGCCTGTCTGTCATCAGGTAACACTTCAGCTCTGTGTGTGTGAGCTAAAAGCTGAAACACAAACAACAGTGCAGAAGCTGAGAAACCTTTTCACAACCGTATTTTAGTTGTTGTTCTTTCTAGATGACTGCTCATATGCATTACTTCAGGCTATACTACACCTTAAACACACTTAGTTTTGCCCCCGCATAGATACTTCAGCTATATCACAAAATGCTAATTCAGTTAGTAATTGAGGCATGTAGATCTTAGACAGAATAAACAATGCAGCAGCTGGGATTGGCTCCAGCACTGCTGCGACCCTTGAGAGGAAAAGCGGCACAAGATAATGGTTGGAGGAATGGAAAATCGAACATATTAATCATAAGATACTTGCAGTCAGAAAATATTATACCAGAAGATACCAGAAAATATTAATGTTTCTTCCTTGTGTTTCTCTGTCAGTTCCAGGGAACCAGACGAGCAGTGGCCAGGACTGCACAACAGCCAGTATCTATCTTCTAGCGTGGTGGAGGAACCCAACCAAGCCATTATCACCTCTGGACAGGAACCAGAACTCTCCCCAGCTCTTTCAGCCTTCAGACCCAGCTTCAGAAACCGTTCCCCTTCTCCTGTTAGAGCTCTGCCCACCTCCTCTCCCCTCTCCCCTTCTTCCTCCTCTGGGCGAGCGCCTCCTTGCTCATCACCATTCAGGGTTCCAGCTTCCTCTCCCACAGCTTTTACTGCTGAATCCTCCTTAAACACTGTTTCTGGGGCTCTGTCCTGTTTATCCCCTACTCTCTCTTCCAGCAGAGTATTCTCAACTCCTACACCTTCTTCACCTTTCACTGCCTCCTCCTCATCCTGTTCATCAGGGAAGTCAATAAGAGCAGGTCCTCTATCCTCCCCTACACCATCTTCTTCTCTCCGTTCCTCTGCTTCTTCTGCATTTACTAGATCCTTAGCTGCTTCCTGTATCAGCCAGTCCATCAGTCAGAGTATGGCAAAAAACACGGGCCACCAACAAAACTCACCTTCAAACACAGTGAGTCAAAGCCCCTGCTCCACTCCTTCCTTACCAACCTCTCACCTACGACGGCGCTCCCCTTCACCTAGACTAGCTCATAATCAGCAAGGCTCTGGTACGCCTGCTTATACCCAGCTAGGCTGCATCAAAGATGGGCATCAGCATCCAAAAGGGCCACCATCCTCTCTACGATCGTGTTGTCCTTCTCCATCGTTCATTCAGCCGCCTCCTCCCCCTTCTTTCCAATACCCTCCTTCCCCATCTATGAGTCTGGCCCATCATCGGGCTCCACACTCTTCTTCCTCTTCCCCACGTCCCTCATTCCTTCATGCCAAAGTTGATTCACCACAGAATGCAAACAACAACAATAATAACAACATTAGCTTACCTGGTATAGCAGCCATCAGCAACTTTGGTCATAGCGGCAGCTGTAGCAATAGTGGTGCTGTCAGTAATGGTGATTGGTCAGTAAGTCAGCACAAGGCACCAGTAGCTAATGGTAACACCGATGCCACATTTCTGCAGCAAACCCATGACCCTCTCTGGTCAGGGTCACACAACCGGGTAGCTCGGCCCTTCTCTGCATCTGAACCCAGCTCACGAGTTCAGTCCCCATCTCCTTCTCCAACCTCTGCTTTGTTTAATCGACTCTGCTCCCCACCTCCTCAACATAACTACTCTTCCCCCATGGCGAACAAACCTCCCAACCCCCGCAGTATGCGGCAAGGAAGTGCAAATTCCCACAATCCATTAGGCCTCACTTTGGAGCTACCCAGGGCCTCTTCAGCAAGTTTGGCATTTGCGCAGTCGTCCTCGTGTGTTAGCCCACGTATTCTCTCTCCACCTCCCATTGGTGTGTCAGTTAATGTTTGGACAAATAATGTTGCAGCACCACAGCCTAGAAACCCTAGATATACTTCTACCTCTCCCTCTCCTTCGTTTTCATCCTCCTCAACAACATTTGAGAATGCCTCTTACCCTTCTTCTTCTGTCCCACTGCTTAGTTCTACAGCTTCCCTACCTTTTGAATCCTGTCCTCCACTCTCTGTAACAACCACCAAAAGTCTCAGGAGATCTTTCTCCACCAATTTGGCAGATAGACCTCCCAGTCCTGCTCGCAGCAACTCTAGTGGGGCGCGTCGTTCCTGGGCAGAGAGTAGCCGTAGGTCCCTTGGTTTCAGTGGAAGTGGTCGAGGCTCCTTTGACCAACAGGAGTCCTGTCCAACCAGTCCAAGAAGTGGATGGTCCTCATACAGCAGCTCACCGTCCTGCCTCAGCCCACGGGCTGGGCTTCAATACCCACTTTCACCTAGCAGGCTTACCCCAGGGAGGGGCACCCTTGGTGGGCAGCATTTCACCAGCGTACCCTGGCCGGATGTACGGGAGCTTTCGAATAAATATAATGGAACTGATAGCCTTGATGCAGTCGCTGCAGGTGCTGGTTCCACTGTCAATGCCCCCACTTCATCCCCTGTCTCCTCGCTGTCTTGCACCATCCTCTCCTCCCCTGCTCCATCAGACAGCCAGACAGAATGGGGAGACCCAGAGCTAGAAGAAGGAAACTGTCGTAGCCAGCTAATCTGTGCCTACGTTGCTCGGCCATCCTGTGAACAAAATCTATCCTCCCCATGCCTGGTGTTGTCCTCCTCAGGTACGACCACTCCACCACCTCCCTCCTACCAGCACCAAACCTACCAATCCCAAGTCAAACCACAACCACAGGTCCAAATTACACCCAAAATGCCTTCTGCTCCCTCAGCCCTCTCTCCCTGTGTCTCAAGCTCATCATCCCTTCCTTTTGCCAATTCCTCTCCTACTAAACCTGGGAACCAAAAGACCAGCTATGCCACCACTGTCAACCTCCGGATTGCAGGAAGCGGCCGAATAACTTCCTTCAGCACTGCCCAAGTTAGCCTGACCCAAACTCTGCAGGGTGGAGTTGGGGGACCAGGACAGGAACAGGCGGCAAGGAAAGTAAGCATCAATGGACTGTCCCATCTTCCTCAGAACTATAACAGACTATGAATGAGGTAACCTTTTATTTAATGGCCATGTAAAACAAGATGGGCCCAAAGAGAAAGTGATGGAGATAAAAAAAAAGGCATTAGACATACTGTGTGTTTTGTGCCAGCCCTGAACTCTTCCCTGGCTGGACTTAAACCATGAACCCCTCTGACTGATTTTAAGAACCCTCACATCTCCACCATGTTGCAAATAGTCCTTCTCAAAAGGCAAAGCATTGGCATTACTTTGACTTGGGAACAGTTTCATAATGTTGACCCTGTTTGAGACTGACTTTAAGACACAGTGTGATGAGATGTAGGAGACAACTCATTTAGCTTCTGGAAATGTTTTATACCTGAGCAATAAACAATAAGGCAATAAACAGTTTTATACCTGAGCAATAAACAGTTGATTTTTTAATGGAAAATCTGCCTGCACGTGTCTGCACATGCACTCTTGAGGCTAATGACTAAGTGGAGTTTTAAAACCCAATGTTGCAAAATGTTAAGAATTAATCACTCAGCTGTGATCTTGCTGAATTAGCAACAAAAACCCTGAATGTCCACAGCTGGTTGTGATGAATCCGTACATATGGCTTATCTGGTTTGGATTGCTGGTTGCACAGTTTAACCAGTTCGAAGTCTGTTGGTTAGATAGTTTGCTTTCTGGAGTCTAGAAGCAACTTCATGCATTTAAGTTGCATTTAATGAGCTAAAATATATCAGTGTTGAAGGTCCATTGTCCAACCAGTGCTGTATACAATCACAGGTAATGTACTATCATTGTTTGTATGTTTGTTTTTCTATTTTTAATATTATGTCATGTCTGGCTACCTGAGGCCAGTGTTTGGTAACTGTGGAAATGAATCTGTCTTTTTAACCATCTTTATTATTCTTTTTATTTTATTGTTTATTTATGAAGGTAGTCTTTTCTTTTGGCACTTATTATTCCTTAGAGTAATGTCAGTATTTTGCACAGTGTTTTCAGCTCTTGGGTGTATTCTTTGAGTGTGTGGGTGTGTGTGTTTATTTGAAATGACGTGTCTGCTAAGTTCTCCTTTAACTTCAGACCAAGCTCATATCAGTTTGTTTGTTCCCATATTGATGTAATCTATCAGTTAACTGACTTTACACTCTCTCCTGTTGTCAGTGTCTCCACAAACCTTGTGGAGCTTCACTCGGTTGTATAAAAGTTGTAACAGAAAGTCGACCAGATTGAAACTTCTCCATGAATGTAGGAAAAAAGCCAGACACTGATGCATCATAAAATCTCAGACATTGTCATTTCTACACAGATTTAATGTCCACACACATTAAAGAAGGATGAGAAATGATGCTACCGGTTCTGTTAGGATTCTTTCTTGCACGCTCTCCACTGCCTTCCACTGCTTTCACCTCCTTGTTTTCCTTTTTCCTCAGAGTCTTCATGAGTACGATCCTCAGTTCTTCTTCTCTCTGCTTCTTCCTCTGCTTCCTCCATCAGCCAGAGTATTCACACAGTGTAGACTCCGCTCCCCTTCTCCTAAACTGTCTCTCAGTCAACAAGGCTAAAAAAATCAAGCTTATATTTATCTAGGGTGGGCTAAGGACAGGTACCAACATCTAACCATCCAAACCATCAATGTCCACAGCTGTACAATCCAGTTTGAACCTGTGTGATGTGAGGTTTCTGCAGAGCACTGATGGCTGGAGAGGACTTTTTGTTTTTGGAATGGGGTGAAACAGAAAAGATTAAATTAAATTGTCATCCAGTAACTCTGGTACAGTCAGTGACATATATGAAAAATAAACATGTGATGAAGATGGCAGTGGCTCATGCTTTGAATCTATTGATAACATCTATTTATTCTATTTCATCTTGACCTGTGCTGCAGCTAGGAAAGTAAGTATAAATAAATGTAAAAGTTTTACGTAACCGTAATTTTAAAAGAAAGAAAGACTCTACATGTGTTATCTAATCTTCATTCTTGAGTCGACATCCTGACGTCTAGGCCTTGCACAGACCGCAAAATTTGCAACTTAATCTGTTTTACAAAAATGGCCCTCTACAGGGAACGTATGGAGACTTGTCTGACTGATCTCCCTTTTGTTCACAAGCACAGCTGGAATGTCTGGCACAACTTCACTTACAGCCGAGGGAAAACAATCTCCAACAATCCTTGCAGTGGAAAGATCAACATGTTACAGTTTGTGGCAGTTATCACTTATGTATATTGCACATATGAAAAATTAGATGAGGTGTGAAAATAAGAAATCACTGGGTTTGTTTGTTCTGAGCATTGTTTCTGTTTCATTTTAACAACCAACCCACAATCAGTACAGTGGTTTGGCTATAAGATATGATTTAAATGATGATATTATGTTGACATTAACATTAACAACATTAAAACCTGGTGAAGTTGTAATATAATATAAGTAAGATAAGTAAGTAGTAAGTAAGATATAATATAACAATACAACTACTCTCGTCAAAAAAATAAAGGGAACATAATCATACCAATGTTAGTCCAAGTCTATCACACTTCTGGGATATCAACCTGTCCAGTTTGGAAGCAACACTGATTGGGAATCAATTTCACCTGCTGTTGTGCAAATTGAAACTGTCACAGGTAGATTAAGGACCCAATAAGCGATCGGACCAGGTGAGTGAGGTTGGGAAGATTTTAATTAATAATGAAGGCAGTGGAAATGATGTAGGGAACCAGGAACAGATGACCGGAACCAGGAACAGAGGAGTGATGGATCGGAACCCGGAACAGAGCAGTGACAGGTGACCGGGACCAGGAGTAGGCTGACGAAGGCTGGAACCAGGAGTAGGCTGACGAGGGCCGGAACCAGGAGTAGGCTGACAAAGGCTGGAACCAGGAGCAGGCTGACGCGGGCCGGAACCAGAAGCCGGCTGGTGAGGACTGGAACTGAGGAAGGCTGGTGAGGGCCGGAGGGCCGGAACTGAAGCACACTGATGGGGACCGGGACCCAAAACCGGCTAGTGAGGACCGGAACTGAGGCAGGCTGGTGCCGGAGCTAGTCAGGGTGGAGCAGGAGACTGGAAACTAAATCTCAGTGGTAAACACAACACAAAAAAACATAGGAGGAAAAGTCAGGTGTGCAAACTCAGACGAACCAACAACAGCAGTGTGAGAAGGAACAGAATATAAAGAAGTGAAAACAGGTGATACAGATGATTAACCAGGGCAGGTGGATGAAATCAGACTAACGATGAGGGGGGAACAGAGAGGGAGTGAACAGGTGTGCCCAATTACAGCTGATAGGAAGGTGTGTGTGTGTGTGTGTGTGTGTGTGTGCACAGGGAGAATTGTGGGGGTGTGGTGAGCTGAACAGAGTAAAAAGAATCAGGGAAGGTGATAAACTGGGTGAAAACTGAAATAAACAGGGGACAGGGGCAGGAATTGTGACAACAAGGTGGAAGGAGCAGTTTCTGCACTG
>OMLM01012350.1:0-25221 GCA_900302695.1 Helostoma temminkii
TCTCTCTCTCTCTCTCCCCCCTGCAGGTATCATCGGCCCTGATGCTTTGTATTCCGGGTCTTCAGTTGCTGCCCATCCTGCCTGCCTGCCTGCCTGCCTACCTGCCTGTTGCTTGTTGTTGTTGTTGTTGTTATTGGTTGTGTGATCTGCTGTTCTTTTCTCTTTTTCTCTTTCTTTCCACTCACCCTAACCGGCTGAGGCAGATGGCCGCCCACCTTGAGCCTGGTTCTGCTGGAGGTTTCTTCCTTTCTTAAAAAGGGAGTTTTTCCTCTCCACTGTTGCCTAGTGCTTGCTCAAAGGGGGATTTGTTGGGTTTTCCTTATTATTTAGTTGTATTGTAAGGTCTTAAACCTTACATTGTAAAGTGCCTTGAGATGACTTTTGTTGTGATTTGGCGCTATATAAATAAAGTTGAATTGAATTGAATTGAATTGAATGAATGAATGAATGAATAATTCATTTCATTACAAGATTGGGTTTTAGTCCAACATCCCCTCTTTAAATAAGAGGGACGTTTAGAATGGACAGAATGACAATGTTACTTCTTCCTCCCATTTTGTTGCACATATAAAAAGACACATCAGTTCTGAATGTTTAAATCAGTTTAAAATTTGGAGTGAATCAGGTTTTCTAAACAAAGGTACTGTGTGGAGAACAGAAGCAGAAAAGAGAGAATAGTGGAAGAATAGAAAAAAAGAGAGAAACACAAAGAAAACAAAACTAAATCTAACCACACGAACAATGATACTGCACATGTAGTATCAGTTCTTTTGAGCCACCATTTCTGGTAATGTGTTTAAACATTTGTGAAAACAAACTCTCCCTTGACTCCCCACAACACCTTTCACTCTCCTTCTCCCATTTTCTTCTCCATTCAACATTATTGGTTGTTGCTTTAATGTTGCTTCATTAGCAGCCTCTTTCAAGTTTGTGCTCTGCCTGTTAGACTTAATTGATTTAGTAATCAGAAGAGGCAGTGCCTGATGACTTGTGTAATGTGTTTTGTAGGAAATAAATTCCTGATAAATAAAAACAAGTTAATCTCCTAATGTGTGGTCCTGCAGAAATGATCTAGGGACAGAATAATTTGTCAACAGATAGCAGCATCTCAGAATCTCATGGTGAGTATGTGATAAAGACTGAAGCCCTGAAGTCCTTCAAGTGCAGTAGTTAGCACTGTTGCCTCATAGCAAGAAGGTCCTGGGTTCGATTCCTGGGTGGGCCAGGGTCTTTCTGTGCAGAGTTTGCATGTTCTCCCCATGTTTGCGTGGGTTCACTCCAGCTTCCTCCCACAGTCCAAAGACATAGGTGAGAGTGTGAATGATTGTCTTTGTCTATATGTGGACCTGTGATGGACTGGTGACCTGTCCGAGATGTACCCTGCTTCGCCCGATGATAGCTGAGATAGGCTCCAGCACACCCGTGACCACTACGGCGACTAAGCAGTTCAGTTCTTTAAACTAACCAAGCAGAGGAGAGATGAGTTTGAGGGAGATAAGAGTTTATAAACAAACAAGCTAGTTAACAGACTGTAGATTAACATAAAAAAAAATAGGCGCTACAGTTTATTTCTCAAACATTTAACCAACTCTGTTTAGACTTTATAGACAAGACAGGTGCTTTTACAGTTAATGTGGTATTACTTTGCTTTATTTTCAGAATGAACAGTGTATACTCTTCATTTGTAGTTGCTGAAGTCATACACAATTAGAACCCTAATGGAAAAACTGCAGTTGCCATTCACCTTTCTCCTAGAGGTCTGTGTGCAGACCAGTAACAATTGTCATCACTAAACCAGATCAAATTTACTTTCTTTAACTCTCCATAAATCCCCCTCTTTCATCCACCCTCTCTTGTCACTTTTCCATGTTCCTAATTCTCTGTCCTTTATCCTATCTGATGACTGTGCAATGCACTTTTCCCACTTTGCCTGCTCTATGTATGCACATCGCTCTCTCCCTGTCTTCCTTTCTCCCCTCCCACAGTCTGTGTCTCTCTCTGTTCTGACAGTGTGATCCATGAGGGAATTAACTTTCCATTATCTGTCCATCCCCTAATCATTTCCCTCACCTCGCTTGGCATCTTTGGAGAATATTAATCAGCTCACAGACAAGTCTAATCACTGCTGTGTGGCTATAATAGGAGCTGCAGTCCATCAGCCACACACACACACACACACACACACACGCACACACGCACACACGCACACACACGCAGTTTGTTACTCTCTCTTCCTCAGGACACTATTGTCACATAAATCATAAAATAAAAAAGTTCAGCCCACATAGATATGGCTATTAATAGAACTGATACACACATACGCATGCAATTTGACAGACAAAGCTCACACCTTGATGCAAAATGTGCATTCCTGCAAGTCATTGATCACATAACCATGGTGTGTGCTATAAATCAGGCAGAAAGGCACTTGTAGCATCAGTTATCGTTGTCATTGTTCACTTCTCACACTGTTCCAGGGGTTTAATAATGAAAAAAGCAGTGCTTTTAAGAGATTGATGCAAACTACTTTTCACTACTTAAGGAGGGTCAGATAAAAGGAGTATACTGAGACTCTGTGCAGGTTATGTGTGGGTGTCTGGTCTTTATATATTTCAGTTATCGAAGGATCTCTTCTGAGCTTTAACAGGCTTTGTCTTAAATAAATTACAACAATAAGCATAACTGGTCACTAAGCAATCAGCATCCTTAAACTAGAGCTGTCTTGTTTGGCATCATCAGTGTATATCTGTCCAAGTAGCTTCTTCAATCTGTGGAAAGTTGGTTAGAGACCTAAAATGTATCCTCCAGTGTGGTTTTGTGTCTCACCAGGCCAGAATATACAGAGGATCATCAGGATCTAACTTCTACAAACCTTCATATATTGAAAAGTGTGTCGTTAAATATGGCTTCCCGGGTGGATGTATGAAGTGGTCTTAGTTTTCTCGGGGATGGAGGATAGCAGTGTGATAATTTGGAGACAGATTGTGTCTGAGACCTCTTCCTCTGAGAATATTTACTGGGCTTATATATTACAGGCACCACTTTGGCCAAAAATATGTGTAGAACACATCATCTTCCAATTGCAACATTGGTAGTTTGATTCCCTGATGTTCCTGTCAAAACACAGTTGCTTTGCCACCATTAAGTTTACTTATTAGGAAGTTTTCCTATGTCTGAATCAAGTCTATGTCACGTTTTGTGCTCTCCTGTTAACTTGTTGATTTTAGGTTATATAATTAAACTGAATTGACCTGTCAACCCAATAGATGTTGAATGTTTCCAGTAGTGTCACAACAATGTTCATTGGTTTCATTACAGTGATTTTACTGTGCCAAGAACTCTCATCTGCAGGATGAGGTAGACAGAGTTTACAGCTGGATTCCAATTTTATGAAGAAGACAAAGGTCACAAACTTCACAAGGCACATGCTACACTGTGTCTAATGCTAGTGTATCTAATAAAATGGTCATTCAGAAACTGTAAATAATTAACAGCATCAACACAGTCACAGATTTTCCCTATACTGGCATCATATTGTTTGGTCTCATATTCTATTTTTGTAATATTATAAATGTTTCCATATCTTAATTATTTTATTGAATATTACTAATGAGTTGCAGCATTTATTTTTCTTCAGACTGGTTTATTTTACCTTTTACTGATGTGTATGCCAGTGAACAGAAGGTCTCAGGGCATGGAGTTGTATTTATGCCACGGGTGAGAAAATTGGTCAGAATCAGAACCACCTTGAGGACTGATTCATGGGGGACGTGAGTTTGACCTCATTTTTTGAAGGCTAACACAACTATAACATTTTGTCTTGTGTGTTCAAAATTGAGTTAAAATATGATTATACATCATGAACATTGGCATTTAGGTGAATAAAGCCATGATTCAATTGCTTGGTCTCTCATAAGATGATTTTATCTTGATGTGCGCACATCCTTAGTGTAATGCTGCATAATACAGCCAATTTCACCTCATAAATCCTTCTGCAGCACATTACTGAAGCATGTTTTAATCCAAATGGCAAAAGGAGAAAAGGGCAAAAGATGAAAGAATATAATGAGATTCCCTCCAACAGACGTCTTTTCTTTCAGAATGATCTTGATTATGAATGGCTGCCCTGAGGATGATGAGAGGAGGAGATGGTAAGTAGAGAAAAGGAGGAGAGGAAGATCAGAGGCTGAGGAATGCTCATCATCTTAACACACATGAACCCATTGACTGTCCACACGTGTGTGCTCATATGTACCTGTAAACAGGCACGAGGGTGTTGAAATATACAGCTTGGACCTGCTCACACATGCTGTCCACATTACAACGCGCTTCATGCTAACTTGTTGTGTGCAGCGGCGTCTTAAAATCCCCATTCACTCTTTTAACCAGGCTCAGGGACAGAGAGCAGGTTTAACAGGGGTGCAACATGAAGCGGGTTGTTATGGAAAGATAAAGGATGAGGGGTTACGTGAGGAAGCATTTTTGTGTGTGTTTGTAGATAGGCTATAAATCCCAAGGGGGACTGCAGCAGACACAGCTGTTTCACACTCATCCAGATGTCAGTGGAGAAAGAGACAGAGGAACAGAGAGAGGGAGAGAGACATGCACAGGCCTATACTGTACACATCAAAGACAGCAGGGGAATAGACATCATACACAAACACACACATGCCACATACACACAGCACAGATGGCGTTGCAACTCACTGAGCACATCACGAACAGCTTTGAACTCCTCGAACAAGGTTTCCCCCTCACTTCAGGTATAGTATATAGGAGACACAAACGTAGCAAGGAAAGCTGATAATGGCTATTGAGATCGGATGATCGAATGAGGTCTGGATTCTTGAAAACCATATAGCAGCTGGTGTATTAAAAAAAAGCCCAAACTACCTTACGTTATCTGAGAATCAAAGTGGGATAACCATCCATCATCAACTATCTGCTTTAAAGATACCCTCACTAGCTTCTGGCTAATCTTCTGTATTAATATTTGAATAAGCAGGTCTCTTTTTGTATCGTGTGATCTATTGATATGCACAGAATTTAACTTGTGGTTGAAACTGAGATGGAAATTTCACTTCATGGTCAACACCTTATCTCCCAGAGTGCCCTGAAGGCATGTCACTTCATGTCACTGGAGAAAGAGAGGCAACTGGAAATTTAGCAATATACCAGCAAAAAGTGGTGTAGAAGAAAGAACAAGATGACAACTACACACTGGTGTGGCTAAATAATACAGATTTCAATGCATTTTAGTCAGATGGAAATAGTTTATGGGTAAGGAAATGCATTCATCATATTTATTAGTCCCCAGGAATGCCCACAATGCATTTTACAAGAAAACTACATGGTACCTTTAGGTTCTTGGAACCATTTGTAATTACAACTATTAAAACCAAAGCCAGCAGTCATAAATTCAAAAGAGCAACCATTGAAATGTAATATGTTACAAACATTTTCAACTATTAGAAAGTATCAAAAAGATAATAACTTGGAAAGAAGTGGTTAAACATTTTAAAAATAAAATGCAGCACTGACTTCTCGCCAATATGCACCATGTTTAAAGCCTAGTTTCCTACTACAGGACATGCGACATGATGCTGTGCTTCCCTTCAAACTGTTATGCAGTCTTATGTTTATTACATGCTGAGTGCAGTAAACCACACCTTCTTTCGGGTTTAAGCATGCACAACCACCAACTACAAACAGTTTATTGGAAAACATTTCCATTACAAAGTAAAAAGAACATCCTCACTGGTGCCATGTCTTGTTTTCATAGTGAAAACTATGTGGTCTGTAGGATGTCACTGCATTTTCTAGCTTAAAGTCACTGTTTGCTACGAAAACTAATCTGGTTATGTAATGTAATTGCTCTATCAGCTCCAAACAGTAACAGCTCTATTATGCTATGAGCTCCTCACTGTACATATTTAGGGGAAGACAAGCTAAGACCCTGGTGTTCACACATACAGTCCTGTGAAAAAGTATTAGCCACCTTCCTGATTTTTTTTTTATTTTAACTTTTTTGTGTCACACTTTTGTCACCGATTCAGATCCAACAAATTTTTGTATTACACAACAATAACAAGTAAATACAAAATGCTATTTTTTAAATAATGATTTCATTTATAAGGGGGTGAAAAACAAACTGTCCAAACCTGCCTGGCCCTATGTGACAAAGTAATTGCCATCCCCTTGCGAAATCTTAATATTGGACTTGTGATTACCCACATTTTTTTGAAAAGCTTAGTTCAATTACATTCAATTCAATTCAACCTCACCACACCCAGGTCTGATTTCTGCCAGACCAGCTGTATCAAGAAATCACTTAAGCAGAAGCTGTCTAACAAAGTGAAGCTAAAAGATCACAAAAAGCAACACATAATGCTGCAATCTAAAGAAATTCAAGAACACAAAGTAATAGACATTTATCAGTCTGGAAAGGGTTCCAAAACCATTCCTAAGGTTTTGGGAACCATGGTGAGAACCATTATCCACAAACATAGAAAACTTGGAACAGAGGTGAACATTTCCAGGAGTGGCTGGCTTACCAAAATTACTCTAGGAGCACAACAACAACTAATCCAGGAGGTCATAAAATAACCCAGAACAACATCTAAAGAACTGCAGGTCTCACTTGCCTCAGTTAAGGTCAGTGTTTATGATTCAAATTATGACTCAAATTAGTCAATACTATGTCAACCACTATGCAGCAAATCAACTGCCAATAAACATGCCATTCTACTAATCGTGTACAGCATATGCTTATATGCATATATATTTCACGTTGTGCCACCACACTAGAGAATAATGATGTTAAATCGTCCACTGTTCTGCAAAAGTATTTTCTCTGAGTGTCAAACCACTTGTAACAAGTGCAATACAATTCTAAGTGCATAATGACAAGTAGTCCATTGGACAACGCAAACTAACTGTGACTTGAAAAGTGATAGTTTTGCCTTTTGGATATTAAATATTTTACTGACACAAATACAACTGCACTTAGAAGCAGCCTTTTCTTACACATCTGTGTCATTTGTGAACCTAAACTGCAGCATGGAAGAAATCCATAAAGCATGATTGATCTGCCCACAAGCAGCTCACACAGGGAGGTGGCTGTTTGGAGGTGCGCCTGCCAGACTCACCACATTTTGTTTGGCTTTACCTGAAGAGAAACAGCCAGAAACATATGAAGGCATTTTGGCTGTAGCTCTGTAGTGATACACTGTACGCCCCAGAAGTGCTGCTCAGTGGTAACTGGAGTTGCTTTAAATGCTTGAAGATGTAAAAGCACCTTTGGGATAAGCATGACCTTAATGACTGACTATTATATATTACTGTATATTCAATAATAAAATTATTGCTATAAATCTGTCTGCCCTGTGTACACAGGGCTTAAATGTCAGTGTGTTAAAAACAAAGTTAGTGGAAGTGGTTTGGAAGTAAAAGAGGATCCTTCAAGTTAAGTTGTTGATAGGGGATGAATGCACTTTGACCAACTTCTATCCTTTGCACACACTGTGGGTATCGCTAAAGAACAAGTGTATCCATTTCCCTCTGCAGGATGTTTTGAAAGTGCAAGTGAAGCCGCTTCTGTCTGTCAAGCATACCAGTATCTTAACCTGCATATGTCGAATCTTTCAGTGGAAATTTAAAAGGCACAGCTGCTGTTGAGGGTCGTACAAAGACACAGACTCTCCACTGTTATCTAGATAGAGAGTCTCCTCAGTGAACTATAACTGACAGCTTTAAAGAGCTAGTAATTATTTTTACAGTTTAGAGAAAAGACACAACACAGTCCCTTGTGTATTTTTATGTGATTATAGCCACTGAGTGCCTACGGGAGCTCCAGTGGAGGCTGTATGAATCACTCCAGACAAGCAAAGTATGCTGCAGAATAATTTCAGTACTAGACTTTTGCATGTGCTTTTTGACTTCTACACAACCACTATTGTCTGTTCAATTGTACTATATGGCTGTCAAATGTGCCGTTTGGACTCGTTTGTCTGGACTGTTTGTGACATGCTAAGGTATTGCTAAAAAAAATTGGTAACAACCTAAAGCAATAATACAATCTCATACAATCTTAGTACTCTATGTAAGTCTTAGATAATTTGTTTGAAAAAGAATGTGTCCTATATAATCCTTTAAAACAATGATAAATCCACTTAATCCATCAATATGACACAATGACAAAGTTTAGATTATATACTTTAATAACGCGACGAGTGTTTGTTGAAACATTGACAAAATTCACAAAGACAGTGGAGAAACTATTCTAGAGGAGAGATGTGGAAAGCTACAGTATTCTGTTAATTATCATAGTTTTTCAGAATTTCCCTGTTATTATAAGTTGGTTGGTAACAAATACAACTTCCACATTGGTATTTGTTACAACAATACCTACCCTTACTGGGGTCTACATAAACATACTTGTTTTTATTGACTACCTCAATGAAAATGGCACAGAAGGTCAGTCTAGCCTAAAGACATGTATAGAAAACTTAAAATGGGTTGTAATGAAGAGCACAAATCAAACAGAGATACATCCTGGTACTTCAGTTACTTCAGTGTGTGTGTGTGTGTGTGTGTGTATCACTCTTACTCCCTTTCTACCAACCCAAAATTAGTGCTAGTGCTGGTGCAGAGTTAGTTCAACTTGAAAACCTGAGAACTGGCTTGGGTAACATTTTATTTTACAGGCCATGATTTACTTATCCTTTAATTATTTTCTAATTAGAGAGTATTTATTTTAATTTTACTAGAATTTTACTCTTTTTTTTTTCTTGTATGCTGATGAAGTTATTTCCATAAACAAATGTTTTGACCTCTACACAGCTGAAAAGAAACATGATCACCACATTACAATATAGTTGGACACAAAGGATCTTGTTGTGGTGCTCAGGGTTTTTTTTGTTGGTTTTTTTTACTCTAAATTTTTAAACATTTTTACATGTAAAATATTAGAACTTAATCTAGCCTGTTTCTTTCATATATTTGTATTTCTATTTTTTTTATTATTTATGGTTTTCCTTTTCATATTTGCCTTTTAATTAATTTTATTATTTGAAAATCATGGTGCATACACTATCAGATGCACTTCCCATATTACACCATATGTGGCTTGGCACTTTACACACTAAAGAGCTCCATCACAGCCATAAAAAAAGAGTCGTAGATTCAGCTGTGTCACTGTGAGGCAAACCACACAAACCAACTTAAACACAGCTCAGTCACAGGGTTCAGATACTTAACCGCCCCAAACAACACTGAAGGTGTGAGTCTTTCAGTAGTTTATCCACACAAGGCCCATCAAGGGCAGCAGCTCTTTGTATGGGTAAACCCTAATTACAGTTTGGACCATCATGAAAAAGCATCTGCTCTGACATCAAATACAAAGTCACTGAAGAACAAAGGCTTTAATTTTTTCCTTTGTTTCATATGCCAGCACAGCAGAAGGAGCAAAGGACACAGGGGAAAGATAACGAGATTTAGAAAGAGCCGCTTGTAAGAAACTAGGAAAGAGACAATAATGGAGACAAAATTGGCACAGCAAGACAAGGAGAATGAACAATGTGGAAACATGATAAGAATGATGGATGTAGACCAACAGAGAGAGCAACACACACACACACACACACCAGTAAAAATGTCATTGCATTTGATTGTGGATCATTTAAAGATGCAACAGATCAGAACAATGGCATCCATGAGCAGCTCTTACTTTCCAGCTAATCTGATGTTATCAGAAAGTGTGTGTGTGTGTTGGTAAAAATGGGAAATGTGAGGGACTTTTCCTTATTGTTTTCTCTTCTGAGACTTAAAGTTAACAATGATACACTCCGTTTGCAAACTGACACACCCAGTCATGTTTGATATTTTTGGAATGGTTATTCTGATAACTGTTGACAGTATGTGAAAAAGATAACTGTTTATTCTTATGTGTGTATGTTTGTGACTAAGACATGTGGCGTGTGTGTGTGTTCCTGTTTGTCAGTACCTTGGACAGACAGTTTACACTGCAGATCCTGTGTAGGTGAGGATGTGTGTACAATGTTGACATTTGTATGTGTGAGTGTATTTAGAAAAGTCTGTGTGTGTATGGGTGTGTTTCTCTCATAGAATATCCGTTTCTACCTTTGTACTCCAAATTGTCTGTTTTGTCTTCAAAACTGGACATTTCAGGGATGAAAGAAAGATGACGAATGTCTGTGTCATTGTCGATCTTTGACTGACCTTTTCATTCTCATCTTGTCCGTCCAAGGAAATGTAAAAAAAAAAAAAAATCATGAAATTAATTTTAACCGCCTTATTATAACATCTTACTGTAAGAACCAGATTTATATAAGCTATTACTGAAAAATGCTTTTTAATATGTATTTACTGGACACTTTATTAGGCACACCTGTGTAGTCTAATGTCATCCAACACAGCAGCTCTGCCATGAATTCTACTTGTACAGTGTCATAATTTCTCATTTAATGCTGAAACTGTCACAAAGGTGATAATTATGCTGTGTTTGTTACTGAGACCATAGTGGCTGGTAGAGTTGTACTGGAGTGCATAATAGTAAGAGGTGTTTACAATGTTTTGGCCTTCTTAAGGTATTTCCAGAAACATCTTAAACTCTTAACTGGAATGAATAAATGGCCAGATCCGCCGGATTTAAACTGTTTCTCATGTTGTGAAATCAGGAGCAGTCGCAGTCTGAGCCACTGGGTAGAAGTTACATATACAGGAAGAACATTAATGGTATTATACCAGTCAAAAGTTTGGACAAACATAGGAATTGCTGTGTTTTTTATGAAAATATGCATATTCTCAGCTTTGTTACCATCATTGCATAAAGGTTTTCTAACGATCAGTTATTCTTTTAAATTGAAAACTTACATTAACAAACAAAGTGATATTGGAGGACAGTACTAGTGTTTGCTGATCATACGGTATGCCTGTGTGTTTAACTACTGTAGATGCAGCTGGAATAATTATTTACAAGATTAACAATGTCTACACTGTATTTCTGATCAATCAGATGGTTTAAAATCTGTTAGGCTGTAAATCATGTACTGTAGGACCAGACTATTTAACTTCAGCATTAAAAGGAGTCTGTGGGGATTCTGAAAACTTCTGCAGAGTTTGAGTTGCCAAATGACTTTCCAGATTTAGAAAACATTGGCAGGTAATGATTATTTGGTTTACCTTCTGTGTGACTCCAATGCAAGGTGGTAACAGGTCCGTTACGCTGTTTCAGTATTACTAAAAGAACTCTGGGGATATTTTAAAAGTCAGAAGTGTTTTAGCCTGGTGAGTTTTTAAACATAGCATCTAGTGTTTTTGGAATTAAAGTGTGTAATGCACTCCACACTGGCAACATTCATGTTCTCTAATGCCAACACGGTGGCGTAAACAGAACTAGTTATGTTATGTCCTGGGCTCTGTCAATTACATAATTCATCCAGTCTGTGGATATTTCATAAACTTCATAGGAAAATTCCAGAGAAGTGTTTATTTTTGCTCATACATACTGTTCATCAGAAGAGTCAATTAGTTACCAACATTTCTTGAAATGAAAGTGAAGAAGGATGACGACAATATCCTCTTTGCTAGCAAGAAGCATCATGGTTTATGGGAAACTTTGCCTTAAACCGGAGCAATGACTAAAGACAACATTTTAATGACACAGAGGCAATGACCGAAGTCTGGTTTATTCTTGGTATTTCTTCGAATGTTTCTGAGAAACTGCTTCTATTTTTATATTGTGCAGATCAGTCAGCATCATGAATCTCTGTTTGTTACCACTTAACACAGTCAATTACCAGTAATCTGTAGCAATGTAATCTTTAGTGCAGGTCAAGGTTAAAGGTCATATAGTAGCAGTTCATTATAAACCTGTGATCCTCATGGATGGGAGGAGATGTACTATATCTGGATTTAAGGCTTCAGTCATTTGTTTTTTGTTTCATTTCTCATCAGAAGTTGAGCTTGGATCTTTTTGCAGAAATCCCCACCACCAACTCACGCACTCACTCACGTCCTAACACACACATAAAGTAAACAATTTGCCCGGCTTACCGTAATCCCTGCCACAGCCCCTTTTTTATTGTTGTCTTGCACATCAAGAGTCTCAACCTCACTCTAGCCTTTTCTTTTTGATTTCTCCTCCTCCGCCCACCCGTCTCAACCTTGTACCAACTTTTCTTCTCCCCCTTTCAAATCTGAGGGAGAGACACAGATTTAAGATTCACACAGCAACAAAAACTGAGCCTCTGACACCTACACACACAGACTGTGTCCTCACACCAGCATCTCAGGCCAACCTTTTGACAACAGACTCCCAACAGTCTAAGCCTCTACAGCTTCTTAATTGACCTTGAGTGTGTGTCTGGCCATCTGTGTGTCTCCAGTCACCCTGTTTGAGCATTTTCACTATGAGTGCTGCTCACTGGTCCGTTTCCACTTCTGTTCTTTGCCCTTTCTTTCTCCTCCGTTCGCCTATCACTTCAAACCCCGCATGCCTAAATGAAGATGACAGTATTGATCAATTTCTCCATAAAACTCCATTTCTCTCTTGTCTGATGGAAAATGTACTGCAGTTTTACCCAGTCATGTCCCTGTCTTAACTGCAATATGTTATTCATCATATATAGATTTCAAATGCTGGCACAAGGATTGTATCCACAAAAATAAAAAAGAATTAGCTTTAGTTAATAGCAGTAATGAAACAGTAATGTAACCATGTGCTGTACACAACTAAAGCAGTGCGCAGAGCAGTAAAGGCTAACCTTGTTTCCTTTTCTAATCTGCTGGATGGTGCTAATGATGATGTTCATAATGGTCCTGATGACTTAATGACCATGATTATGTTGGTGAAGATACTGTTCCCCTGCAACACACAGTCACCTGACATCTGAATTGAGCAGAGCAACAGCTCCCCTGTGTGGCAAAGATGGAAAAGTCAAGCTGAGATAAAATAATGATGCACAGTTAAGGTGAGCACTGTTTTTTTCCTTTTTATTCCATTTTATATGAAGTTATTAGGAACAGTTCAGCGCACACATTGATGTTTTGGGCTCTGCTTTTCTCAGTGTGTGAGGCTTATCCAGGTATAACATTCACCTCAAATCCACAAATCACTGTGGACCTGAATGCTTGATTTAATAAAAGAAAATTTAATCTATTAGTCTATTTTTTGCTTTTGGCTGGTAGCACTCTGAAATATTTTATCAAATCAAATTTGTTATTCACATGTTGCACTGCAGTTACATTGCAATTTGTCATATCCTGTTTTAGCCAATTTAAATATTTTCTTGATCTTTCATCTTGATTTTTTAATATCAGATTTAAACGTGTCTTTAATAACGTATATTTTTCTTGCCCAGAAGATTTTAATGGACCTTGGTAACAGGTTGAAGTTAATTCAGATCTGATCAACACAATGAATTTGTCCCATCAGACTCAGCATGTTTTGTTTTAAATTTAAATCCTGTTGCTCACCAGTTATGTTTAGTATTACTACAATTTAGCCTGTCAAAGCCTTCAATGAAGACATTTTAATCATGACAAATGAAAAACAAAACAAGTATCTGTAAAACAAATCAACTGGTGACAAAGAAAAAAGAAAAAAAAACCACATTTAACATGTTTTTAAATTGTGATGTTTCAATAAATGTACTGAATATTGATCAAAGATGAAGGTGATGATAACTTCTGGTTATACATATCATACATCTCCCAAATAAGTTAAATGGTTAAATTTTATATGTGACAATACTGTCGTGATATCATTTTATTCTATTTTTACCACTACATGTTCTTGATCTGTACACCAGATGTTCAATGAATCTGTGTTTTATCCCATGTTCATAAGTCTGAAGCATGTTGTGCGTGTGTGCATGTGTGTGAGTGGACGTGCTGTATCTGTATGACAGATCTCTACATGATCATAAATGAGGATGAGGAGGATGAATGTCTGCTGGATGAAGCAGAATGAAATAATGATGGATTGAACTCATCACTAAAGACCTGAAGCAGATAGTGAGATCTGTGTGTGTGTGTGCGCACACATACTGTACATTTCCAACTTTATATCTGTTCTGTTTGGATGTCTAAACAAACATTCACACATATACTTATTTATCTTTGTTTGGCCATATTTCATTCATCAGTGTCTTTCGTCACCAGATATGCAACAGAAACATGTGCTACCCTTCTGTGACTTGTGACATCTCAGCAACAGAAAACACTGTTATCTGTGAATTAGAAAAGGTTATTGCAGCAATTAACAGCAACAATTAACACTCTGTACTGTCAGCCAACACTGTAGTACCTTAGAGAGACCAGTGAGTGGCAGCACGTCACAGTCCTACCACTGATATGCAAGAGGGCCAGTGCAGAGCACAAAGGATTATAGGATATTATCACGATTACTGAGACTCGTACTTAAATATGACGTTCTAAATTATTTGCGTATTCTATGTCAGGAGCTGCTCTGATGTATACACCTCTCCGGGTGACACATACTCTCACTGGGGTGATGCTGCAGGGAGAAAACCACATACTGACTTCAGAGAGCTTTGAACAAAGTAATTGTTAGATTGTGTAACAACTTCCAAAACGCACCTACATCCATACAACGTGGGTAAAAATGTGAAGTATATTTCTGATGCAGCATATTTTTTGAATGATTGAAGCACAAAGGTGCAAGAAGGTGACTGGGCTGGATGGCATATATATAAGAGTTCAGTATTTTGCTCTACAACAACAGAAAAGAGAATACACCTGTGTGCAAAGGCTAAGCAGTATTCTTCATGATGAAGAGTTTACAAGTTGCGAGCATCTTGTGTTGTGAAGTCCAGTGTGAAAAACCCACTGCAGTTAGTAACAGCTACATATTATATAATAACAACATGAACCATACTGTTGTTTCTAGTGCACTATGTTCACTCTATGTGTATAAGAAGCCAATTTTAACAATGCAAAGTAAACTAGTAAACAAGATGAACTGAAAACTAAACTGAAACACCATTTTGTGCAGAAACTGTGCCAGAAGACAAAACGTTTGGATTTATTCACACAGTCACAAAAAGAAGTATTAATCACTAATTAACAATGCAATATGAAATGGTGATTTATGTAATTTCTGATTACAGTAAACCAGTACATTACTATTTAATTTGTCTAGGGGTAGATAATGAGTAAAGGACACATAACAACAGCAAAGATAACAAATAAAGTTATTCACCTCTGACTGTTTACCTTCTGCAGTTTATTTTCAAATATGCCACCACCCTCAGTACTGCACTTACGTTAGCTTAATTCTCCAAGCATGCTGGCCTTTACTGCCAATAATACACTAGATCTGATCTTTCAATTCTAGTATGCAATATAGTTAAAATAAAAAGTAATCAGTCGTGGAACATATTAAATAAATAATTAGTCCACCTTTTACAAAAAGATCCAAAAAACAATTTTAAAAGTCTCCACCACTCAAACTAGTAGTAGGATTTACCTTATCTAGAAACTTTAAATGGATATCGTCCTTTCTGCAAACCTCTTCCAAAAGCTATTTAGATCTTAGAATAATGTGATTTTGAAGAAAGCAATCTCCCAACTCAACTGCAGTGATAAACAGCCACAGCAGGAGCTGTAACTTATCATGATGTGATTTAACTATCCCCTGTGCTATTCTGAGAGGACACATACAGTACTGTAAGAGAAGAACTGTTATTCCAGTAAGTGAAGATTTATTTTAAAGGATTTGCCAAATGAGAGAACTAATAAGTGAGAGAGCAGAAGAAAAGGTGAAAGGAAGGTCAGGGAGGTAAAGAAGATGGAGCAGACACAAGGGAGCAAGTCGGCACACAGGAACCAGTGTAGAGAAATTAACACCATCCACATGTTAGTAGGCTAAGGCCAAACCCTTTACATTTTTCTGTTTCACCAGTCCCTCAGGACAGTGAACAACTGCAGGCCAGGGCACCCTTACAAAAGGCACCATCATAAGGAAACCTTGTCTAAGTCTCAGGCCTTTAGTTTATCACCTTTAAAACTAAGGAAATTCCCACCAGCGCATTGTGCCCAGTGCTAAAGAGCAAATGTTAAAAGGTGCTAAACGTGTTAAAGACTATATGGTCTGTCATTCTCCAAAGTACAGAAACTACAGTATAGTTTACATTTAGTCATTTGGCAGACGCTTTTGCCCAAAGTGACTTACAAGTGAGGTACAAAACAAGCAAAACTCTAAGTCAAGGAGAAAAAAGCAAAGCAAAGTACTAGCAGGTTAATATATAGGTGCATTTTAAGTGCAAAGACAGTTGCGGAAAAGTTAAAGTTTCTAGATAAGGTATGTCCTGCTACTAGTTTGAGTGGTGGAGACTTTTAAAGGAACTTTTAAGTTAAGGAACAGTACATACTGCAGATTTGCTTTTGTCTCTGCATTTGAGCAGAGGCTTTAAGGCTTTATTCCTGGTGCAAAATGTATTCATCTGAAAGGTACATTTCTTCAAAGCATGATACACAATCTGAGCCAGAGCAGATGACAGAGAAGGCAGCCGAGTTTAAGTGCCACAAGGCTCAATTTCATTTTCCGAGTGCCTCAACAAGAAGAGAGGAAAAAGAGAGAAAACGTGTTAGATTATGAGGAGCACTAGGAAGAGGTACTGTACATCTTGGAGTGAGTTTTTTTGTAGGCAGAACGTGTTTCATCAAGGGACCCCACAGGAAGAAGTTTGGACTGAGATTTCCTGCTTCAGAAACATGATTGGTGTTTGTAACCTGTTTGACCTGCTACTCGACTGTTATTTCTGGACATCCTGCCTAAACCACTTAGCTGACTCTAAGCCTGTTTTTGTGAGCAGGTGATCTGTACAAAGTTAACTGCCTAATAAGCTTAACTGATGAGTCCTCTGTCTGTATGCAAGTCCAAGTGGTCAGTTTTGGGGTAGTTAGAATAATGTATTACATATCTCACGCTTCACTGAGGAGACTTAAATGTAAAACCACAACCTGAGTAAAAGGCAATAAAGGTTTTAGTGGAGCAATGGGAGTAATACTGAGCGGCTGGCAGACAAAATGGCTGATAGCAGCAGGTGAGGGTGGCAGGCAAGATGGCTGACAAATGCTGCTGGGTAAGTGACAGTTCTCAGCTAAGTGAAGCGTAAAAGAGTCGCTGTGAAGCAGATTGAGGATGGCCAAGTTATTGTGATAGGCAGTTACTGTACCTGTTCAGCTGAGGAGCGAAATGCAGGCAGGGGCACAGGCATCAAGGTAAACCAGGGAGCAGGCACTCATCAAGAAGATGAGCAAACAACATCAAATAGTCCGAAATCCAGAAACAGGTATCAGACTCATTGAGAGATGATGAGGTGTGTAAAACTGGGAAACTAGTTCCTGGTTCTACAGTAATCTGGCAGTAAATTACTTATTTTTTAAAAATATTCTGTCTCTGCTTGATTGCAGGCATCATAGTTTTAGTTGAATATTTTTCAATAATGTCTAAGAATTAGTTTACTCTGGCGTATCCCAGTCTTATTTTACTAATTAAAGTTAATTATTTTGTATTTATTTCCAGTGACCACCTCTACTTCCTGCTGGGTAGATGTTTCCCCAAATAACCAGTATCCCATTATCTCTTCACTTTGTTCCAAATGAATGTTTACTTCTACTTAGTGAGTGTGTGGTGGCTGTACGTTTATGTAGTGTCCTTGATGGGTTGGTGCAGAGCAGGTGAGTTAGTGGGTGGAGTGGGGCGGGGCCCGGTGGAAATGGCAGGAAAATAGAACAAAGGGATTGGACGGAGCTCAGTCAGTGGGAGGCCAGAGACTGTTCATTAAAAGGAATACATCAAGCTAGAAAGTTGTGTTAAGGCAGCAATGTATTAATTTTTAAATCCAAAAACTAAGATCTAACTAAGGAATGTAACGTAAAGGTGTTTTCGTTTAGGACGCAGTTGGAGCAGCTCTGTGCTAAAAAACCCATAAATAACAAACAAACAAAACAACATAAAAAACACCAAAATACACTGTAGAGCTGTCACATTCAGTACACTCATATCAACAGTATCTGTTGCATGGGGTGTTACCATTTGTGTTTAGGTGTCCAGCACTATAATCTGACTCAATTACTGAGACCTGCAAGTGGATCAAAAACAGAATAAATATTTGAAGAGATTCAGTTTGTCCAGAAAACATGTAAATCATGATAATGTTCCTGAATGTAATGTTTTAAAAGTAGCTCTTACTGAAGTGACAAATCGTATTACTGTAGAAAGATTAATATTATAACCCCCGCTCATACTCAGCAGTTTTGAGATTGAGTCTTGTCGCCAGGTCAATCCATTGTTTCTAGTCACACATTTCCCAGGGTTGCTTCCTCATCAGCTATTCCTCTGCCTCTTTCCCACATGCTCTTTCTGAGTGCAGAGGTTCCCTCCATCCTACACTGTCAGACACAAGCACAGGTTGACGAGCCACCGTTGCACCAGTCAGACACTGTGAGTACCAGTACTCATCACTCATTTGACTTTTCTGCTTGTCATCTTCATGGTCAATATTGACTTGACAATGCTAGATCCGAATCTGTTGTATCAACAGACCAGCTGATACAACATTCTCCTTGTCTTCACCATTTACAGAGCTCCGCTGACACCTTAAATAAACCAACCCATGCTGAGTTTTGCTTTTGTATTGAATTTCCCAGTTTGACTGACATATGTACGTATGTATAAGTATGTTATATACTTCAAAATGTAAAATTAAATGTCATCCTTTTATGTGCACTTCTGTGCTACTGAGCGTTTGCACCATGTTTCACTGATGATTCCTGGTACATGACTGGTTCACAGGTTGACATGACTTTGGCCTTAATGACATTCATTATGAGCTTAATTAGATGTACAACGGGCCTCGCGGCAGCAAAGTAGAGTGTTGATAATTAAACTCTGAGCAAAGGTTGACTGGAGAACATGGTACTTAGACAGAGTCTGGCCTTTCTCACCAAGTAGGTTATGAGGCGTAGAGAGACTGAGGGTGACAGAATGTCAAACAGAGCAACTGGGTCAGATAGACAGGAAGAAATATGCAGACTTAATGTAGAAGAATAAAATGTTCCCAAAACAGCTCATGCAGCCACCCAATAAGATGAACCATTTCCTCAAGTGTCGCCTGCTTGGTATTCTTACAGCATGTGCTTTCAAAGTTTAAAAAATCCACTCACCCCAAATACATTTTAATGGCAAAACATACAGCTAAACTACAGAGACAGTAATAGCAGACCTTAAAATGTTCTTATTAGAATGCAGACATCACCACTGCTAAAATAGTGTACTGTGACCATTAGTACAATTCAATCATGAGTTTATCTTGTCAAAGTAGTCTAGTTGACCTTGCAGTTTTACAATCTATCTGGCAAAGCTGACACCTGTAAATTTGAAAGTATTACTGTGTAGTAGTTTGACATTTTGGGAAATATGTTTATTCACTTTTCTGACAATAATAACACAAACTGACTAACTCCATTCTTTTTCTGTACACTAAATGTTAAGCTATGACATTTACCACTGAGATAGAAAAAACTCAGGAGTAGGAGTAGCTTTACATTTAGTAGGTAGACATTAAAATAAAGTGATATATTCATGTCTTAAGCTGGCAGACACTGTGCAACTTTTATTTTGTATTGACAAAAAAGAGAAAAGTGTGACTTTACTTTTTGTGATCATACAATAAAATAAGAAGAATAGGAAAAGAATAAAAGAATTCGAGATGCAGAAAATGTCAGTACTTCAGCAACGTTTTGTATCACAGCACTCCATATATTACAGCTTTAGCCATAACACACACAAAATATACTACTTCAATAATGCTGCTACAGGTATTTGAACACATTGAACAATGCAGGAACTCAGACTATGGAACTGCTCACACTACAGTCGAGTAAAGGCTGATAGTCCAGAACAGGATCTTTATTTGATCAGCTGATTAACTGGGAGTTGGGATCGTGTTCATTCTGCACATCCAACAACAACTGGGCTAAAACTTCCGATTCTAAAATCACTAAAGCAGACAATAACAATGATTGTGCTCATGAGGCATGGCTGTATGAGCAGCATCACTGATTTTACTCATACTCATATTTTATTTTACATTGGAAAAGCAAAACTCTCGTTCACTCTTAAGGAAAAAAAGCCATTAGGGATAACTGGAAACTTATTAATGTATTTAGAGTTACAAACTGATTTATTAAGGACGTCTCCTTTATAAATTTAAAGTCCTCTGTACTTTGATTTACACTCAGATTAATCCACATTTGTGTATGTGTTTTTTTTCTAGTACATCTCGGTTTTGCTTTCAGGCCACAAACATCAATACAGTCCAACATATTTTGCACAAAACATACAGTATCGACAAACCATAGAGAGCAAAGTACTGTGCCATGCATTGTTGTTAGTGATTTGTAAGCCAGTGTGCACTGTGCCTCACAGGATCAGATTGTTACTAAAAAACCCATTAACACCTAAGAAAACACCATTCACACCGATATGTGTCCAGGGATTCCAGTTGTATTTTCAGTATTTTAGCTGATCTGCCATAGCTGTTGCTTTGGATACTGGTCTTAAATACAGTAAGCTGGATTAGTCCCCAGAAAAAACAGGTATACACAAATCAGCCACGACATTAATGTTTGTGGTTAAGTCCAACCAGTCAACAGGCACTTACTTTTTGGGGGATTGGCCATATTAACAATGATGCTAACTCTTGCTAACCCTTGAATACTAACTAGATAAAGAATGTTTGCACTTGCATGTGGGCAGTTATCAGTCACCTCTGGGATGTTAAGCTTCTTTTAACGATGCATATCTTCTACAGAGTCAAGAAGAGGTTGTTTAAAAGGAATATGGGACTGAATAACCTTGCATTAAAAATTTGAAAAAAAAAATCATTCTAGCAAAGACACTATCTGAATTTCCTGAGGTGAGCTCTTCTTTTTTTCTCTGCTCTTGCCCCAACCGGTCAAGGCAAATGGCCACCCACCCTGAGCATGGTTCTGCTGGTGTCATTTATTAAAGATTTTTCCTCTCCACTGCTGCTCAAAAGGGATTTGTTGGATTTTCTATTTTGTCTTAACCTTACTAATTAAGGTGCCTTGAGATTATTTTTGTTATGATTTGGTGCAGCATAAATACAACTGAAATGAAATACACTGACAGAAGAGACACATTCTCCTCCTTGTGGATATAAATCTTGGATTTATCTCCATACATCGCAACCAGAATAGAGTGGAGAGATTCAGTTTCAGCAACATAAAACAAAGGAGAAAAGCTAATCATGGAACTAGCAAATTTGCAATTTTGTAGCTGTGTCCAATGGTCTATAGTGCACAGCAACTCATTCCCCAACAAACCATAACCAAAACATGCAATATATACATATATACATATATATGTGCCTCTGCAGGCCCAACCATTTTCAAGACAATTCAATTCTGAGTCATATCAGCACTGAGCTACAGCCTCCTAACTTCCAGCACCTGAAAGTAAGATCTCACATGCTTCCTCTGGCGTGGTCACGGATTTTAATAAAAAGTTTGGAAAACAAAAGTTGTAGAGAACCTCTAATAACCTCATATTGGCCTGCTCGTGTTGAATGTATAATCCAAGTGCTTCCTCTGATGACTTTTCATGAATAACTGGCCTCTTTCAGACATCATATGCCTGTAAAAATCTTAATATACATTTGTATTTGCATTTTGTGTTTGAAGAATTATTTTGAAAATAAAGACAATAAAATCATATCAAGTAATTTTTGTTTGTTAGTTTGTTCATTCGTGTTTTTTGTTTTCCTTCCTTCCTATGTTTGAAAGGTAGGCACCAGCAGAATAAAATCTTAAAAGCCAATGTCAGTGGAATGCCCCTTTAAGAGATTAAGAGAATATGTTAGCCATGTGCCTTTTAGCATGAAGCTCAGATTGATTTCAGTGAGGTTTCAGCCATTTTCTTCACACTGTGACTGGTGACTGAATCAAATAAAAGGCTTGGATGTGAAAATAATATATGAGCACATGGGCCGAATAATAAGTCATTAAACATTTATTGAACATTTCTTAAATTAGTTTATTAATAAGTGAAATGCATCAGCCATGATTTGAAACAGCAGTGAATATATTAACAAGGATGAAGCTGTGAATGAACAGAAAACCACATGGCAGTGTTATCAGTTACATTATCATTTTGGTATTGTTGTGATAAAGGCATAAAAATCTTCTCTCAGGCCTCAGTGTTGTAAACAGAAAGGTCAGAGGACAAGGTTGCATGAAGTTCCCATGGAAACTGATTGACAGGTCTATTGACCTTTCCCTGCTGTCTTCTGCTCTCCTTGATCATCAGCAGGACGTCCTCGTCATCGAGGATACGGATGAGGTCGCCCTCGGGGTCTCTGTAGTTCAGGGCGATGTCTTCCACCTGGAAGACGTTCCTGAAAGAGACACAGTAAGTGGGGTGGTGACTTCGGTCTCTGTTTTTTATTTATTTATTTATTTATTCTTATACCCCAAATATGTTTCCTTTTTAGCATTCATTCATGTGAGTATCAAGACATCAGAGTCAGGTAAAAGCAAATGAAGAATTTCCAAAATTTTAATGTTAAACATCCAACAAAACAGACAAAAAAGTTGCTCTGCATAACATAATAACTTTAATAAACACCCATTACATGATGTAGATAAATTACAGTAATATTCTTTCATCTTCTAGTTACAGAGAAAGAAGATCGATGGAAATTTAGTTTCTCACATGTATATGTGAATCTATTATTACTCTCAGATGTCTGAGGGCAATAAAACATACAAAACTGAGGGCTTGCAAATATCCACAAAAGAAGCTTCCACTATTTCTTATTTTCTATTCCTACTTCATTTTCTTTAACATAATAAAATTTTATTTTTTATATTACTAACTGTGCTATTATTATGTATGTTTCTTATTAACAAGTTATTTGAGAATAAAC
Organism: Helostoma temminkii; assembly: GCA_900302695.1. Lineage (NCBI taxonomy): Eukaryota > Metazoa > Chordata > Actinopteri > Anabantiformes > Helostomatidae > Helostoma > Helostoma temminkii. The sequence continues at coordinate 23,001 of OMLM01012350.1, forward strand.
TTGCTTTTATGTGTTTCTGTTTTATTAAGTGGTTTGCTTTAATGTTAAACCCAATAAAGATATTGGAAGAAAGGCCGCTAATAACTGCCCCCACATGGCTTTTGTTAATACATTATGGTTTAATTAAAATGTGCTGTGAAAATTATCACCAAGAAAACATGTGCAGCACAAAAGAAAATGGGTAATAAGTAGATATTGCATTGTGTTCTCTACATTCTGGGCTTTGCCTGAACAGCCCAGCAATTAGAACTAGAGAGACAGAAATAAACAATATCGAAGACAATTTATGAGGTTTTCTACTGGATTCCTTGAGGCACTACTTAATGAATTACTGTACATCTGAAGAACAAGTGTAGAAAAATTTAGCTTTTTCCTGACGCTGGCAATGAGAGGACACATAAAGATGTGCGCTTGAATATATAAAATTCACTTTTTGGTGTATTCTGAAAAATGTCAGGGCTAACGACATAATAACCAACAGCAGCATCGTCAGAGTCGCTTTACTCCTGAAATAACAGATACAACACCTACAGTTATGAAATGTAAACATGAAATAATAAATATTGAATGTGATAAAAAGTGTTAATGATTAAAGAAGTTTTACCTTTAAAGACTCATTTACAGTTAAATCACCATACTGTCATCTACATTATCCAGTGCAGGTTATTTGGCAGCATTTGCAATTTATACACTCACTGTTTTCTCACTATTTCTTTGTCTCTTCCTTCTTTTTTGCTTCAAATGTTGCAATACCCCCCTCTTCTCTTTTCCTACAAGCTATCTCCTCATACCTCCATCCCCCCTTCTTCATTCACCCCCTCCCTTTATCAGTGCTGAGCCATATTAAAACTCAGAACCAGGGTCTCATCCATCCTACTCCAGGGCACAATAGGCCCGAACACAGAAAAAACAATAATGAGCAGATAAGCGGCGGAAATGAACTGATTATGAATGGGGTGGGGTAATCATCACTGCTCACCTATCTAAATTACCAGATAATGAGAGGTCGAGGGAGCAGGAGAATGAAAAAGAAAAAAGACAGAGAAGAACAGATATGATAGCGTAACAAGCATATGCATGTGGTGATGGTGGTGATGTGAGAGGGGTCAGAGGTCTTACAAGAACCAATTCGACAAGCTGTGATGATTGGCAACTGGCAATTCGCAGGTTTGCTGTGCAAAATAGCTAAATGTTTCCCCCACAAGGCAAGACTGAGGAACTTCTGCTCTTTCTTGTTTGTTCGGGAATTTCACAGCAAACACGCACAACATGCTGAGGGAGTGAAATGTTGAACTTGTTGTCACAAAGGTGGCCAGTCACTTTGGTTAATGAGTACATGTCAGCAAGAAAATCTAGACATGGAAATCAGTTCCACAGTGAATGGACTCAAGAGCAAAAAACTTTAATTTGTGATTTAAATTAGAATATTTTAAAGTGTAATTGATTAAAGTGGACTCTACAAAACAGGTCAAACATTATATAAATACTTTGCAAAGCTAAGGTCAAACATTACCAAGCAGCACTGAGTGCTTTCTACTTACTTGCTACTTTCATTCATGTAATTATGTGACACAAAGAACAACATGTGAGAAGCTGAGGCTTATACAAAACTGTTAATGTGATGAGAAAATGTGAAGGTTGACATGCAAAAATAGTGCAGCTGTCACATGCTCCACTGGCTTCACTCCAACCTTTCATTAGATATGTCGGTTTTGTTCTCCATTATCACATTTGTTGTAAAGTGCTGCAACTCACTCACAGGTGTGAGGTTGGGTACATTCATTTCCTCTCCAGTTAAAAAAAAACACTTTTAGTATCATCCATTCTTGATCCTCATATTTCTCTTAACCATTGTTTCCCTACAGTGATGTAAATACAATAAAAACAGGAAGTAAAGTGCACACTTTTACTGTATATGTTAAAGTTTCAGCTTGATCAGAGTAAAAGTAGGGAGAAGTATCTGCTCTGAAGTAGTTCACAGACCTACCTCATGCGAGACAGTAGGTCCTTGTATGTGGGCTGGATGGTGAGGTCCTCCTGTACACACACATCTCTGTAACCAACCAAAAAAACATTTACTTTAAGTACATCTGTAAAACTGAAACTGTGCTGTAGCCATGTATCCTGAAAATATGATTCCAATACAAGTGAATTGCAAACATGATTGCATTGTAGTGGACATAACCATATTATGATTAAGATCTGATGCAACATATTTTTT
>OMLM01012352.1:0-15886 GCA_900302695.1 Helostoma temminkii
TACCTGAATATACTGAATGACCAGGTTATTCCATCAATGGATTTTTTCTTCCCTGATGGCATGGGCATATTCCAAGATGACAATGCCAGGATTCATCGGGCTCAAATTGTGAAAGAGTGGTTCAGGGAGCATGAGACATAATTTTCACACATAGATTGACCACCACAGAATCCAGACCTTAACCCCATTATGAATCTTTGCAATCTACTGAAGAAGACAGCTGTGAGATCCCATCATTAATACGACAACTTGGATCAATTAGTGCAGCTCTGTACAGAAATAAATGTGTTGAAATTGCATGAGCTCATTGAAACAATGACAACAACAATGTCTGCTGTAATCAAAGCAAAAGGCGGCCCAAAAAATATTAGTGTGACTTTTTTTGGACCATCCAGAGTATAATATTTCAGGTGACTGCTAGTTGCCATTCTATGTAAGATATGCAGTACTCTTACTTTACATGGAAGGGATATCCATGTTGGCTGATTAGCTATGTGCATTATTAGCTCATTTATCCACCTAGTTTCCCTGATGACACTGAAAAACAGCAACGTATTCTTGTTCATTCTAATAAGAATTCAAGACATCGGTGTGGTGGTTTTAGATATATTCAAATATATTCTAGCTTTCATATTTTGCAAACAGTGACGGTATTGCTTCATTAACTCTGCTGCTGCCACCATACTCCATCACTGCCAATGAGCTGCATCATCTCATCCACTATACAGAGCTAAAACTGATAGAGCAGAGAGAGGTGGGATAAATGTATGAGGGTCAGACTGGACACTAAACAGACCTGAATAGGAAACAATGCAGGACAAGATCATTAGGGTAAGGCTGGTGAATGCTATCTGTTATGTTTGTGCTTACTAAACACCACCATCAGCAGACATCAGACCATTCTTCTTACCAACTGAGGAACCAGTGTGACTTTTGTTTTGGTGAGTAAATGAAACTCCCAGCAGGAGTTTCATTTACTCTTAGTTCTCTCTTGGTTTCTGCCACCCACTCCTGCTCTGTCCTTCCTTTGCAGCCTTAGGCTCTGGCTACCCATGCACACCCACCCCCCCACACACCCATGTACGACAAGACAAAATAACAAAATAACATTACATGGTATAATATATAGGGCTGGTATAGTTTGTGTAATGTCTCCATACACTAGTCAGGCTTTTTGGAAGGTGACTCTTCAGCCACAAATACAACGTATTTAAGCCTGTTTTTGTTTCACAGCACAAAGCTTGAGATTATAACCTGAAATTCAACTCAAGAGCTCTGCTAAGATTATTGCTGTTGAATTCAAACTTGAAGACAGTGAGAATGTGCAAGCGTTTAGGCGCTGGGGTCAGGGTGAATATTATAAAATATGACTAGTACAAAAGTACTCGACCACTTGACCATCACATCACATATGCTTTAATATGCAGTTGGACCTTCTTTTCTAGCTGTATCTTCTCAGAAGGCTTTCCACAACATTTTGTAGTGTGGAATCTGTGCCCATAGTATGTTGCCACATAGTTGGAAGCATAACATTGTCAAAAATGTCATGGTGTGCTGAAGCATTAAGATTTCCCTTCACTAGAGATAAGGTCTTCACTTGCTCCAGAATCTACTCTTAAGCGTCATTTTAATCAGGTACAAATGTTAAATATAACCCCAAACTGATCATCATTTTAATGCCCATTGTTTTGCTTTGCACTTACAAAACCAAAATAAAACCATACAATCCCTAGGATTCAAAAAACACATTGAATTTAGGCCTGACAGAAATAGGAGAAAGAAAAATGAAAGAAAAAGAAACAAGACAGAGACAAAACAAGATAACACATGCAGTGCTAAAGAACAGTGTAAAGATCATGTATATATATATATATGTGTGTGTGTGTGTGTGTGTGTGTGTGTGTATAAAAACAGACAAAGAGAAAAACAAGAAAGATGGACAAAGCAGTGGAGAAAAGACAGAGGCAGCTGGTGGTAGAGGCCAAGCAGACACTGAGACGGGAGAGAGAGGCACACATTACAACCACAGACTAATTACAATGTACTCACCAACAAGAACAAGCACACATCTCTGCCACAGCACTCACACCTGAGACCTGCCACTGGCCAAAAGGAGGGCTAATTTCAGCCAGCAGGAGGTCTGCAGAGATCCTTTAATAAATAACAATGCCCCTGGATTCAGACACGTGCACCTGCGCCAATTAACAGGTTACTAATTGGATGGGATATTACAAAAATGTCTGTTTGTCTCAGCTGACTAATTGATCCAAAGAGTACAAAGTGTGTTGCTGTGTTTCAGAAATGTATTGTTAAAGATATGATTTGACATTAGGAGAAATAGGTTTCTTTCTAAACATTAGATGAGGAGGTTGTTACTATTTTAATTTTCAGGTGTGGAAGCTACAGCAGATGTTCAGCTATTTTAGCATATAGACCGAGAGCTATAGTTCCACGATGCCACCTTAGCTACAATGCTAATGTTAGTAAATTCATATTTTTAAAGTCCTGTGCTTTTTTATTGTAATATTTTTATTATCTTTTAACAAGTTGCTATTGGGTATGTATCAGGTTGTTTAAACCAGTGTTTCTCAACCTTTGTTTGGTCAAGCGAACCTTACGAAGTGTGCAAACTCTGGAGTCACTGCAGTCTAAAATGTCTGCCTACCAACATACACACGCAGTTGCTATTGCAGTGGTAAATTTTGGGCTACTTACCATCAATGGGAAACACAAATGTGGGATGATGCGCACCAGATTATTGCATAATATCTGAAATATTATGTAAGAACAAGATGAAAAAAATTATGAAAAATATGAAGGCCGTCCATCATTTTGACGTATTATAACACTTAGGGAGATCAATCATAACTCATATTCATAATTCATATTAATTACCTTTGTCCAGTCTTGTGTTTTATCTCGTATTTCCTAGCTGGCTTTAGTCATTGCATTGATTTGCTTTACAAGATGCCAAATTCTGTGGCACCACATTCACACAGGTAGATGCGCTGATCTTTGGTTGTGTGCAAAGAGCAGCACACATGTTGGAGGAAATACAGACACAGTACTCAATGCATATCGCTGTCCAGGTGCTGACAGCTGTTAAACCAGCTCCAAAACGCACTGATTGTCCACTGAACTCCTGCTTCTGCTGGTTATACCAAGTCATCCAGTGGAGTGTGTGTGTAACTCATGTGTTTGCATCCTCTATGCGCCATGTAGACCATAATGAATCACTCACGAGTCTACTCCACACATAAAAATCTGTTGAGATCATAACATTGTATGTTATAATTATATCTGTATTACTACTTGGTTGTTAAACCGACATGCTGTCACCAAAATTCTGTGCAATAGTCAGAAGATATAAACAGTGGAGAAGTGAGTTTCCACGACTGGATCATGGGGCTTGAGCCTGACTATACTTTAGGCCTGTGTGAGCGGTACTGTAACAAAATTGGATCCAGACACATATTTCAAAAAGACGCTTTTTCTGAACATTTCTACTCGTGTTCTGGCACCAGAATGCACTGTCTGTTAAGCATATGGATCTTATTCAAAATCAACATGAAGATCTACAGAGAATCTTACAGTGATTCATCATTGATATTTCCATCTTGGTAGGTTGATGTCATCTGGGGGAATTTGAAGGTTGACCAAGGAACAAGATGATATCATTTGGCTGACTTTTTGAGCTAAATGCGGAGAGATGCAATATAAGAAAAGTTTTATACTGCTGTACATGTACTCCCACTAGAACCAGAACTAGACTTACAGCCCTGTAAAAGAAGGTGGTGAATAACTATATACATTTACTCAAGTACTGTACTTGAGTACCTTTATGTGGCCTTTTAGTACCTTTCAGTGGCCAAATGGTCCACTGAAATAGAAACACATTGCTTTACACATATTTGTCACGGTACCATAGCAGTTTTCATTTTATTCATTTAATTTAGCTAGAAATATATTTAACTATATAGATTTAAATGAGATCCCCCCTTTTCTTAAAGGCTGTTCAAGATGGCAAGATCCGTTTTCCTTACGAAAACGAAGTATATTCAAGTATACTATTAATATACGTCTTTTAGACTAAAAATGAACAAGTATACTTTCAGTATACTTTTTCTAAAAAGTGGACCAATTTAGTCCCAAGAAGTATAAAAATAGTATACTAGCAAGTATTCTAGAAGTACATAGAAGTATACTTACTATACTTGAAGTATACTTATGTATAACTAATACAAAAAAAAGTATACTACTTTTTTGTATGGAAGCTAAGAACAAAAATGGTACACAAGCTTTTAAATTTTGTGAAGTCCAAGAAATTAATATAATTACTGATTTTCTCTGTCTTGATTATGTAATGATGCTGCTATGTGCTATAACACACAGGACATTAATGTATGATTTTTTTCACTGTGCGCATCAACTCACAGTGCGTTAGCCTCTGCATGTAGTTCAACCCACATTTGGCAAGTTGACATGCTTTAGTGTCAAGCCCTCGAAATAATGCATAACAGGACGAGACATACTGTATGTGACCTACATGATCAGATTCAAACAAATGCAATGTCAAGTTTACATAACAAATAAATGTTATTGTCCATCTCTCATTCTAAATGTCTCTTTTATTCTCAGTTTCTCTTATTTATCCCTTATTTCTATCATTTCCGGTTATCTATTTATCCATCTATCTCTGCTGGCCTTGTGTATGTCCTCTACTCTCTAGTCCTCTGATCACCATTCATCTAGCTTCTCTTTTTCTCTGCCATCTTCCCCTCTTTTCTCTGGCTCTCTTTGCTTACCACCTCACACTCTCTCTCTCTTTACCTTATTTTACCCCTCTCTCACCCCTTCCCTTTCTCCCTGCAGCTGCACACTTAAAGACCCTTTCTGCATTATCCTTTTAATAAAGGCCTGGGCAGAAAGCAAGGAAGCTGAGGAGAAAGACAAAGACGATGCTGCCACTGCCCCAGCAGCCTTCAAACCTCATTAACTTTTGTCTTGTTGCTTTGCACACACATGTGCACGCACACGCGCGCACACACACACACACACACTGTCTGTACATCTGTACTTCTACCTTTGTGAGGACATCCACATAATGAAAATGGTATCCTTATTCACCACAGCTACATACCTAACCTCAGTGGATTCTTTATTTGATTACTTGGTTAGGAGTCTAATTGTTATTAATCAACATGTTTTGGAATTTGTTTGTTGCAGTGACGTGAAGAATGGGTACGCTTGACATAAACTGAATGATCCGCCCACTTTGTGAAGAGCCAGGTGAATTCCATGATCGGTCCTGTATCTAAACCTAATTGTAACCTTTACCCTAAAACCAAGTGCTGCTCATTTTCCCACATGTATATCCAGGTCCTCATAAATGTACAGTGCAAACCCCCACTGTACATGAAATTATGCTCACATTTTGTGTTTCACTGTTCTCATTATCCTGCCCTCTTTGGCGCTCAAGCCTCTTTCTCTAACAAATATATATGATAACTCTAAGTAAGCAATATTAGGCCCTGTGTTTGCTGTGGATGCAATTGTGATGCTTTCATTTTTATTTTTTTACTTTACTGGTGTGACTTGCACATGCTAAAGTCACCAAGTCTGCACTGTATATGGAAATGTATCAGAACAGCAGCAGGTTAGTTAGGTTAGCTACATACACTTCAATATCTGCCTACCCTGGTAACAACCACTGCTGGCTTTTCTCCAGAAATGGGTGTCCTCAATCACGGAGTCATATTGTTACATTGATGTAGGTCATTGAACACTGCCGCTGATAATATGTAAATTAGCAGCTCAGTAGCTGAATTTGACTGAGTAAATTATTGTGATGTTTAAGCAAGTCAAAGTGCAACTAAAAGTGGTTGTGAATTAATCACAATGCAAGTTACTACATGTACCTTGTCACTGAGGGGATAAGCCAAGACAACCTATTCATTTTTTGGAAGGAGGTACGCTTTGGTTGATTGTGGAGGTTCTCCGACATAAAAGCATTATAATAGTGTGAAAAGGGAAAAATAGACTGCATCTAGTGTAGGGTTTGCCTTTGGATTGGATTGAATATACCCATGCTGCTGCAGTTCGGTCTCTTGTATCACAGTGTACTGTAAAGCAATTACAAGTACAACAGTAAAAAACAGAGGAGGGGAATTTAAAGGGGGTGCCTGGGTTGTTTGTGCCACTCAGTCACTCACTAATGAGTAATCAACTTTCACAGCTTGAGTGTTGGGGTGGTAATTCGGGTTGCACACCATGTTCCCGAACCGTGGAGTAGCGATTCATTATCATGGAGATCTGTATAATCAAACAATTAGTGAATTTCTTCTCATCAACAAGGCCTGCTCCCTGTCTGATGTGTTTGTGGTGATGGGGGGTTTGAGGGTGGAGAAGGATGATACTCGCTGACAACTGGCTGCCTTCGTGATGTTCCCTGGCTGCGTTCCAGTTCGGGGGGCGTTGCAAGGGTTAAACAGCTCTGATGAATGCTCACACACTCGATGTATGTGTCAGACTGCTGAGGTAAACCGCTGGGACAGTAGTTGACAAGACAATAAAATGTGAAAGTGAGGGAGGGAGGGGCTGAGAGATGAAGGATTGTTTATGAGAAATAAAGGGAGAAATGAGTTAGACCTTGTTCCTCGTTTGCAGCCTTACTTCTGAAAACAGAATAATCTAAATGTGTATAGTGCTGGGAAATTACAACAAAACTACATTCTCACAATATGCTGCAATTTTAATAAGACATTATATCTTATAGCTGACATGAGGACTCAGAGAGTTTGATCAATTTACGTAATGCACATTCGCTTCACCCAGACCTTCTTTCTCGACAAGAACACAAACCCAGAGTTGTTGTTTAAATCTGACTGCACTGGATGAGTAAAACCACTTACAAAACATAGATGCAAGGATGAAACCATAAATACCAACAAAAAACAACAAACAGAAACGAAATGCCTACAAACACACTTGCTATTCTTCAGCATGTACTTCACTGTTTACATGAAAATACTGTACATGCACAAATGGTGCATGAAGCAGTACTGAATGTGCCTGAATGGTCTGTACCCTTATTATACCCTTATATAGTCAAGTATACCATTTATATACTTCTTTTAAACTAAAAATGAGCAAGTACACTTTCATTATACTTGTTATGTACTTATCTAGAAGGTATTCTAAAAGTACATATAAGTATACTTACTATACTTAAAGTATACCTAATAAAAGTATAGTATACTACTTTTTTGTAAGGGTAGAGTCCATAAGTGGACACTACTGTCTATGTCACACAGCAGGTAGTCATTAGACAAACACATGGTGGCACTCTGGTGCCTACTTGGCATCAACTCAGAATTAAAGACACAGTTTGACTGTTCTTTGGTACAAAGCAGTTTTGATTTGTTGTTAGTGGAATGAAGTGCTGGCGTCATCAAGAACCTGTGGTGTGAAAATCACACTATAATTAAGATGCTTTGCGATAAAAAATTCTTAATGTAAATTATCAATGGTTAACTTCAGTATAACAAATAAAAACTCTGTAGCACTAGCATCCATCCATCCATCCATCCAAGAGTTGCAGGAGTGTTGGAGCCTGTTCTGTGTCACTTTCCTCCTAGATGTCTTTTAGGTAACTTGGGTAATGACTATAAATGGTGCTCTTATCCAATTTAGCAAAGGTGGCTACAGATCCACTTCACCTCTTCATGCAGTTGCCTGGCTAGTAGCGCCTGATTCTGTTGGTTCTTAATCAGCCTAATATTTTACTTACACACCACTGCCATGTACCAGTATTTTTAAATTACAACATGCAGGTCAGAGGCAGGCAATCAGGTTGTAACAGGTGATCAGTTCAGGCAGAAGAATGGCTGGAAGGTTGCAACACCAAGGCAGGTTAGCAGACGATCTGGCAGATTATTGTGGCAAGTGGAGCTGCTTTATAAATAGAGTTTAACTGGTGTTAGTGGTCTGGCTAAAGCAGAGTGAGTAAAGCAGCATGGAGGGACATGAAATGACCATATATGGAGTGAAGCAGACAGGTAGATTGGCTGGAAACCATGGCAGTCTAATAACATCTACCTTAACCAGGAGCTTGTTCTCACTGCTGATGACTTTGCAAACTTCTTTACTAATAACGTGGCAGCCATCAGCTCTCAGTTCTCTCCTCCATATGGAGACATCCTGCTAACATCATCTAACACCACATTACTCTCCTCGTTTTCCATTCTTACCGTGGATGAGATATCTACCCTCTTTCTATGTAACATCCTACCACCTGTTCCCAGCCATTACACAAATCAATAAATTTCTCACAACCAGCGCCTTCCCCAACTTATTTAAGCAGGTCAAGATTACTCCACTCCTTAAAAAGCTTCTCTTGACCCCTCACTTGTTGAGAATTACAGACTTCTCTCTTGTTCCTTTTCTTGCCAAGACCTTTGAAAGAGCAGTTTTTGATCAATTCTCTGATTTTCATTTTAATTTCAAAGGACTAGAGGACAGTCCTTTGTCTTAATCCTACTTGCTCTATCTGTAGCCTTTGACAAGGTGAACTACCAGCTCCTCCTATCTGCACTTTCTGATTTGTCCATCTCTGGAACAGCTATAGCTTGGCTTCAGTCTTGTTTATCTGGCCGAACCTTCAAGGCATCCTGGCGGAGGTATGTTTCTAAGTCTCACAGCCTCTTTACCGGTGTGCCACCGGCCCAGTACTTGGTCCTCTTTTTTTTGTTCTATCATCCGCTCACATGGCTTTTACTATCATTGCTATGCTGATGACACACAGTTGTTCCTGTCCTTTCCAACAGACAACTTATCACGCATCACTGCCTGTCTGTCTGACATCTCTGCTTAGATAAGGGGAAGGCATCTTCAGCTCAACCTCTTCAAGTGTCATGGTCTCTGGTTTCTCCTGCCTGTCTGTCCTTTTCACCCCATATATGGTCTGTTTCTTGTTGCCCTCCTCACTGCTCCATTTGACACTAATTACCTGGATTACTTTCACCTGTTCTCGCTCCTCTTTAAAAGCAGGTCTGTCAGTCTTCTCCCCCACCAGATAGTCCTACTACTAACATTGAAAAGCAGCTATCCAGCATTATCCCCCTGATTGATTCTCCTGTTGCCAACCTCTGACAGACCTGTGCCTTGCCTTCATCTCTACCCTCAGCAGTCAGTACCTGACCTGATTCTGGCCTGTACATCTCCTGACCCCTATCCCCCTACTCTGCTTACCTGAAGACTCCCCTGTGTATGACTTGGACAGGCTCTGTGTGTGTGTTCTGGATGTTGGACTTCTTATCTATTTCCTTTATCTCAGTGTATGACTCAGTACAGAACAACAACAACTCAGAATACGATATTGATTACTTACCGGACAATCTCCTCACTAATTTATTCTCTTCTGTTAGAACATTCAACTCAGCCGTAAAGCTCCTCATCCTCTGGTCTCCTGCTAAAGAATATACCTGCCTAACAATAAAGTCTCTTACTTTATTCATGCTCCCGAGTCTTTTATGGCAATATGGAGTCAAAATCTGGTCCCATGACACCAAGACAGAACTCCTGGTCCCATGACACCAAGACAAAACTACTAGTCTTCCCAGCTCAATGCAACATCAGCATTAACACTGGATCTTCAGTGATTGCTCCCTCCAAGTCTGCCAGAAACTGGGGATCATCACTGATGACCATCTCTGTCTCTAGCGCATGCAAATTTGCCCTCTACAAATCAGAAAGATCAGACCCCACCTTTCTGAATATACAACCCATGTGATTGTGCAGGCACTGGTCATATTGTGTCTTGATTACTGCAAAGCCCTGTTCACAGGGTTACTGGCATGTGCAATCAAGCCCTTCCACATGATTCAAAATGCAGCAGCATGGCTGCTCATCTTTAATCAGCCAAAAAGAACACATGTCACATCGCTCTTCAGATTTCTACACTGGCTTCTTGTAGCTGCCCGCATCTGAAAAAGCTCCGACTTTTGCCTACAGCGTGGTTCACTCAACTGCACCTGTCTACCTCAACTCTCTCATTAACGGCGTCTGGTGATCCCATCACAAATCAAAAAATCCAGTGCAAAGCTCCCACCATGGTGGAATGAGCTACCGAACTTTCAGCCTCAATCCCAATATTCAAAAGAATGCTGAAAGCAGAACCTTTCCACAACTTTCTGTATACTTAACTACTTGGTACTTGGTTACTCATGTGTGCTGTAGCACTTCTTGTATGAAATTTCAGTGGCTGTATCCTTTAAAGGCACTAGCGTGCAAGAAATCTTGGGATAGCCTTGGTTGTGTTTGAAGAAGCCTTGTTGCAACAAAAGTCGGCCTATAAGTACAGTCCTTAAAGGATGCAACCCCTAAAATGAGACCCAGCTTCATTGTAAGTTTTAGTCTCTGTACAGGCATCATTTAAAATAGTAACAATATAGAATATGACCAAATTTATCCTTATCAACCAACTAGATTTCCAACTGAAAAGTGTCTTGCTAGTTTACCAATAATGCAACATGACAATCTCTTCTTAATTAAATGTATGGAATCAACTTAGGATGTAATGTAAACCTTTTTAGTGACACATGCAACATATTTATTGTGTATGTACAGTATTTCAATAATCTGTTTTCATTAATAGTTGCTTTCACAATTAGCTTTGTAGCCATTAACAATAGGTCAACTTTATCTTCTGACATTTTTACATTTATTGAACTTCTCACCTACCACCTCAAAATAAAAAAAGAGATTATCTCTGTAACTATACAATGTTTAACATGCCATCATTTAGTCATTTTCATGGTTCCAAAGCGTTCAAAACCCAGACGCTGTATTAGGATTCCGTCATGAGGCACTAGTACATTTTTATTAATAGTATTTGTAGCCTTGATAATGTAATCAAACCATCTGCATGATGCCTCTTTATTGGTTTTGCATGAAAACAATATCAATCTCCGCCAGTGAATAATCCACAGCTAAAATCAAATTTGTTTGTCTCTGTTGTGATGAATAGTGTTTCATAAAGTGAACAAACCTTCCCATTATTCCTACTGCAGTGTGCACACCAATGACATTAGACTGTATATTACTTATCTGGGGAAAATAGGCTAGCTGGGAGACATTATGCATATGATAAATAATGTATTCAGTAAGACTTACCATATTAGGATTAGCTGTATGCTTGTGTGTGTTTTTGTGTGCATGGTCTATGTGTATTGATGAGTCTAGAGTAGTTCAGGGTTCCAGTGCATGTCTGTAAATGACTTATGTCAACCCTGTGCCAGACTGTCCACCTCTCGCCCAGTGACAGCTGGCGTTGGCTTCAGACCCCTCCCACCTGGACCCTTAACAGGAGGATCTGTACTGATAATTATGGATAGATGTATTCAGAGGGAGACAGACTTGAAAAGCAATATTATTAATTCAGCACCAAACAACCAATTCAGAGTTTAGACTTTATTGTGCTTTAAAATATGTTGTCAAATGTGCATGAAATGCTTTACACCTCTACACAACTTGCTCATAACATAAATAACATATTATGCAGTAGTAATACACAGCTCTGTACAGAGCAAACCTTGGGTGCAGCCTCTGCAGCAGACTCAAGGAGACAGCTTTGACATACCCACGGTGCGTGTGTGTGTGTGTGTGTGTGTGTGTGTGTGTGTTTTATCTCTTTTTTCCCTCCATCTCAATAAAAGTTTTGGTTGCATCAGCACAAATTAGCATTGATGGTACCTAGCTAATCTCACACAGCTGCAGAATGGAGCATTAGGGAGAGGGTGCAGGGCCTCGGCCCATCTGTGGAGGGACCAACTTGTGGTCCCCTGAAACCAACATCACTTTGGCCTTGTCAGATGGTCCCTGCAGTGTGCAGTGTGCACGGAGTAAGTGCATCTGTGTATGTGTGTTGGTTTGCTGGTGTAGCAGTAACTTGCAGAAAAGCCTGTGTGTGAAAGAGCAAACTTGAACGTACTGAGTTGCTGTAATAGCGGATAAGCAATTCTCTAAAGATGCTTTCCCCAGTAGACCCACACAGCTGTTATCAAGGTGCTTTTAACACAGATGACAAATTATTTCTCAGCACATTTTCCATGAATTATAGTTCTGTTCTACTCATACTGGCTCCAGTGTCACTGTTCTCCCCCATTGGTCCCTCTGTGCTAAACATTGTTCTTGTCAGCCCTCGTCCCTTCCTGTCCCATTCATCTCTGCACTGTCCCTTCTGCTTTTTACCAAGTGACAGTATGATATATGTAGAATAGTCAGAGATGTGTTATCTGCCTCATTCTTCAGTGTGTCTGTCTCTGTCTACTTCACTGGCCTGTGCCCTGTCATGCTGCAAATCAGCAGCTGTTTGTGTTTTCAGACCAGAGAAGAGGTTTGACGAGAGAAAATGAAGAATGATCTTTCCATTCCAGTTCACATTACTGAATGGTTGTTTTACATGCTACACTTACTTGACACCTCAGATTAATAGTCTGATGACAAAGCATTTTCAATAAAGACAACTTGAAGTGTTACCATGAAAACAGCAGTAGTTCAGGGGATGTGGCAATGGCTGTCCTATTGGTCTTTGTAAATCTGATTCCTGTGCTTTCTACAAATATAACACTGATATTATTTCTGTCTATTCTACATCTTCCAGACAGCAGTCCTCTTGAATCATTCTTGTAGGTCTGAGTTGGCCCATGTCCAACTTGCCCTTCATCATAGATCACCTTATGGGCTATTTGTTGCATCCCTCAAAAATGAAAAGTCCTGTATTTTCTAAAGCATCCTTGTCCAAACACATAAGTATAACACCTTACTGCTGGTTGTTGATACTTTTTTTCCCAGAAGAACAATCTCCCCATGGTGCAGAAATTCCTCGGAGTGGGGCGCCAGTGTCTGGCCAGTCCAAATGATAACGGCTGATACCCTGTCAACACTGACGGCCGTGTCACTAGCACAAGGGAACAATGTGTGCTGCTTTGGTGCAGTGATGGAAACAACAAGCAAGTGGTCCATCTGTAGAGATGAGATGGATCCATAAAACTAGTGGGCTGGCAGTGAAATAAAATAAATCTTTTAACTCTGAAATCTAAATTCAATATAGGGGCATTTGGTTCTACCTGTGATTTTTATGAAAACAAATATACAATATTAGTGCAATAATATTATAGATCTCACCTTTTGGACTTTTTTTGACCAGACAGCGGGACTTACAGACACACAGACAAAATACAAGCAATTTGACATGAGCAGTTATTTTTTAAAAGAATTAGAAAGCTGTATTTCTGTATTTCTTTTCAGGTTGTTGAAGACTTGTTTGTTAAGTTGCAGTATGCTGATTCTTCAGAGAGACCCTAACAGTCATGCAGAAAAAAAACAATCTGAGGATCACTTTTATCCATCTCTTACAAGCAAAACAGATAAGATGGCAAAAAAGCATTTTCTGTTCTGTGTAATTTAGTTTCTAAATTTTTTTCATACATACATTTTTTCATGACACTCCACCTACTCTCCTGGCTTCGTTCTTGCCAAGTGCGTTGTCAGAGTGTGTTGCCCCTCCCCCCTTCCTACAAGATGTGTTAGCAGCCGGCCTATCTGATGCATATCAGGTGGCAGTGGTGGCAAAACACTACCTCTCTGAGGTAGCCCAGGCTCTCTCAGAGTTGGTGGCTGAACCAGAGGCCCTCCCCACCACCCATGCCGAGGAAGTTAGCAATATGGCTGGCACTATCCTGTCTCTCTGTGTCCATTTGTAGTTTTTTTCCATGGCTTTCTTGTTCATGCAGGCTGGTGCCCTTGTGTTTGTTGGTCTAGTGGCGACCAGTGAAACAGAATGTTGGTTACTTATTGTAACCCAATCTTCTGTGAATTGGGTGCAGGCCCCTGGGCTTCGGGTCCCGATGGTCCCTGAGCTGGCTAAGGGAAAAGCCAGTTTTCAGGAAGATCCTGACGGAACTGCTGCTGTATATGTGATGTATGCCGACGTGAATTGAGACATTCGGTTCGGGAAGAAGAAAAAGCCCACTCCAGGTGGGCACTGACAAATTTCTCTTTAGCTGCTGGCACGAAGAGGAATAAGACCCATAAAGGGGAATGTGCCCAATTCACAGAAGCTTAGGTTATGATATGTAACCCGTATGTAACCCAAATGTAATGTTATTTTGGTTGATTAGCATGTAAATGCACTGTATTTAAAAAACCTGTACCCTATAGGATACTTTAGCTGTGTTGAGATTAACCCCCTGAGGTCAATGGATGCGCCAGTGCGTTCAAATTGCTTAACCAATTTAAGACAATATAGCAGCCAGACGAAGCTCCACCTGGCTCACCTTTCAACTTGTGTTTAAAAGTATGGACTTAAAACTCTTCACTTCTAGAAAATGGTGTTGGTAGGCTGAGTAAAACATAAGTAAGTAACATAGCCGCATTTGGAAATGCATTTTCCCTAATATATTTCTAATATCTTGCTGCAGAAAGAAACAGTAAAAAATGGATGAATCCGCCGAGAGCGATATACATGCTGACGCTATTAGTAAGCGCAAAAAACAACAAGAAGAAACAAAAATGGATTACATGTTTTTTGTATGTTTTTGAGGTCTAACTTCTTAATACAGTATGTCAAAATAAAAAAACACAGGTGCGCAAAATAAAATAAAACATGGTGAACAGTTTTTAAGGTGGAATATTTTAAGGTAAAAAAGGAGTCCAAAATGGCTACATGTACTCTAGACCCCAGAGGGTTAAATATTTAAATAGCACACTGTGTTTCAGTTTAACTGTAACTAAATATTGACACAGTAATACATGGATTTTAAACAAGAGGTCACACTAACGTGGCCTGCAGTGCAAACCAAAAATCCAAAGTTATTTCAGAAGTTAGGAAATTATCAACTTTTTTGTTGACATGATTCTCAAAACTGGACATTAAATATACATCAACAAGTCTAACTTTAGTGCTCATATACAGTGCAAAAATGTATTTGTACTGTATATGGCAACATAACTGTTTGATTTGAATGAAATTTGCAAAATTAATTGATTTACAGATCAGCCCAATGGTCCAATTAATGTGACCAATGTTCCTTTTTTCTCCCTTTTATCCAAACCAGCGATCTTCAGGTAAGTGCATGCTCAGACTGCGTATACACACACATACACACACACACACACACACACACGCACACATACACCTCTCCCTGTATCTTTCTGTGTCTTTCATCATATTCGTTCATTTCTGTTCATGCCATGTCTTTTCCTTCCTCTCTTTCTGCCTGCAGATTTATTATTTGATGGCTGAAACCAAACTTGTGCCACAAGAGCAAAGCTCTGCTTCTCGGGTGACTCAGGGGACAGACATTTCATTTCCGCCCTGTTAACGAGTTGGTGGTGAGTGTGTGCTAATATGTGTGTGTGTGTATGTGTGTGTATATTTGTGTGCGTACAGGAGCTGTGAAGGGAGTTGGTTGACGGTGGGTGAGGGAGCAGGCTTCATCCTTGTTCTCCTCCTCCTCCTCCTCCTCCTCCTCCACACTTTCAGACAGAGATAATAAGGGAGCTGATAGCAGCCTTGGAGACTGCTGTGGCTCCAAGCACAGATATGGACCGATAACACCTCCACCACCTCGCCTGCTGCTGTTGCTGCTGCTGTATGTGTGTGTGTGTGTGTGTGTGTTTAAATGTGACTGCATGAAGCAGTGTATGCCCATATATGCAGGTGTATATGGATGTGGAGTTGTCTTTGCAAAGTTTTGTTTTTTGCCCATTTTGTGTGCAATTGAGGTTGTGTGTGCTACTAATTTGTGTGTGTGTAGATCTGCGTCTGTGGGAGTTTGGGCACCACTACTACTTATGTGTGTTCCTTGTGTGTGCTACATCTGCT
>OMLM01012353.1:0-23910 GCA_900302695.1 Helostoma temminkii
ATTATGTCTTGTAATATAATCTACTGTATCTGCTTATATATTATATTATATTATATTATATTATATTATATTATATTATATTATATTATATTATATTATATTATATTATAATAGTATATTATGGTACATCACAGAACAGGATACTATAGAGTTGAGCAGTACAATAAGAGTGAACATACCGGAGGTCTGTTAATGAGCCAGTAAGCCTGCTCCTGACACTCCAGAACAATACGGTCAGCTTTCCTCCTCTGTTTGGACGCTCTAAACATAAATCACACTGTAAGTTTATGTGTGTGCATGTGTGTTAGTGTGTACTATGTGTCCATGAGTCTACCTGAGCTGCTCTCTGGCTTGCATCACAACAAAGTCCCAGGTGTGATTGATCCTCTTGTGCAACAGACTGTATCGCTCCTAAAAATGGGGAAAAAGGAGGGAGACAGCAACACGGGCTTAGACGTAGGCCTAACTACATTTGCTGCTTCATCATTTATAATAGACACTCACATACACTCTCTAGCTCTCTGTTGGTCACACAGACACACACACACATTTCCTCACCTTTTCATATTCCATCAGTTCTCCTTGTTTCCTTATGTTCTTTTTAGCCAAATAGATAGCTGGTGAGACGTAAGAAGGAAAATAAAAACAGCAAAGAAAGTAATGAAAACTGTTGTTCAGTGTAGAGCACATGTAAATGTTTACAGTATCTGGACTCTTGCATGAAATTCTATGTGAAGTGGATGATTTCTAACTTATTGATTGTTTTACTGACAAGCATGTGATCACACCTTCAGTTATTATTGTCTTACCATAGTCCAACTCTGAGGCAGGCCACCGGGTACTAGTCCAGAAATAAGGTGTCTGAGAAAAACGATGGGAAAATGAATGGATGGAGTATTAGGAAGTAAGTTAGTGGAGTAAAGGAGAAAGCAGGCGATTGATGGTAAAAGGAAAGTAGGTGGAGTAAATGTGGGTATTTACAAGCAGGTAGAAAGAATGTACTACATTAAAGAAGCTCATCTGACCTGGAAGCGATAGGGCGACTCATCAGGCCGTAAAACAAGAGACCGTGGCTCCTTAAGGGGGTAAATATACCCATATCTCACCAGCATGCCACCAAGGTGCAGAGCTTCTGTTAAACCACCACAGAAGAAGTCCCAGTCTAATCAGTGGAGTGCCTCACACTTATAAACTTACAGTAATTTTATTTTATTCAGGCTTACACGCATTCAAAGCAACACTTGAGGTAACATGTCTGACATGTCATTTGTTAAAAAGACAAGCTCTACCAGGTTACAGAATGATTCACATATTATCCATGTTATCACTATATTGAGCAGTTGTTGATTTCATTAGGGAGAAACTCTCAATAATAAAAAAAAGTAATATTAACTGGCCACAAAAAAAATAAATTGTACAAAATGTTACTTTTCATCAGAGCCTGGCTGATCCTGTGCTGACGTGCATCATCAGTCTTCAGCCTCTGCTCATTTATTAAAGAGCCCTACTTTTATGACTGACAGGTACCAAAAAAGCTGCGCACTGCATTTTAATCAGCTCCCTTTGCGTGCTGCCTGACTCAACTCTTTCCTCTTCGAGTTTACTCTAAGGCAGGAGGGACCGGTGAGGTACTTTTTCCAACTTCTAATTTACTTCAAGTATGGTAAAGTCTCCTGTGATGAAAACCTCCACAGGGGTGTTAATCAAACCCAGATCATCAACTGAGATAATCAAACTTGAATCCTCTGGGGATCACCCCATACCTGTTTATTGGAAACAGACACACACCACTACAACTGCAGCTTGAGAGAAAACACCGTATCCTGGCAACACATTAGCATCGACACACAACGAGACAGTGAAAATCAAGCCAGAGAATCACAGAACATTGTTAAAAATCCTTTATCACACACACACAAAGTGTGTGTACCAACACAGTTACTTACCTTCCTCACAGATATTATATTTCTGGATCAACCAGTCAATTATATCACGACCTGCACAAGAAGAGGCAGAGAAATGAGACAAAGGAGGAGGTCAAAATTCCTCCGTCTCAAAGCACACAGTATTCTCCAAAATCCATTGCTGCATTATGCATGACCACTGGGACAAACACAGGCAGCAGCGTGCGTGTCCACACAAATGCTAATGCACCTCGACACGTACACACACCTGTCATTGCGTGTGGAATGACAGTAATAAGGAGCCTCTGGTTTCTCATCTTCATGCCCATGTCGGGGTCCTGCATGGCTACAATCACTTTTTCCATCTGTCAAAGGAACGAACACACACACACACACACACACACACACACACACACACACACACACAATACATAAAGACAGTAAAAACACACATGGACCATGCAAGTCACAGATTTAGAAAAAAAACAGTGCATAAATTAAATGCCTTTCATAACTGTTTTGATGATGGCACACGTGTGCACTGCATATCTACAGGGAACCGTGCAGGATTATATCTGCAGTATAACACTATAACATGTCACACTAGAAAAACACACCCAAAGAATCAGAAGCATATAATTGACCTTTCGAAAACATGCCATTTGCTCCCGATGCCAGCCTCCTTTAGCCATGGTGTTGATGGTCATCTTGAGAGATGCTTGGGATCCCTTGACGGGACGATAAAGCGCAAGACCGAGCCGAAGTGCTCTCGGGAACGCGCAGCAGAGCGCGCGCACCACTTTCGTTTTTCCATCAAACGCAACGGTGCGCGCGCCTGTGTGAATTAAAGGGTATTAAAGTGTTAAAGTAATCTCAAATCTCAAAATATGGACTGTGAGATATTAAGCAAAACGTCACAAGTTCTACACATCGAGATTTTGAACTTGAAAGTCACAAACCTGGTTATATTATATTATTATATAAGTAATATTTAGCAAACATGCAGCAAGTAAGAGAATGTCTGACTAATGTTGGTAAACTAAGCAAACACTACACTAATATGACACTAAATACTAAAACTACAAGGAATATGTCCACATGTGACAGATAAATGGAGGCCTGACGTGTTTGAAAATTATAATACAATAAAAATAAAGAAATAAAAACAACCGAGTTATAAATAATAAGTATGTTCAAATATTAAACATTTATGGTGTTTGTTGGTTAACTTGAAACAGGTTTTCCTAGTATGACCTGTCAGCGTCAAAATGTGTGAATAAACGTCATATATTACATTTCAAAGACTTAATTTTAGGTAACATAACAGTCAACAAAAGTCATACCGCAGGTATATCTTAAATTTAAGTCTACGTTATCAATTCGCACACGCGCTTCACTGATGGCGTCACTGGCAGAATGTTAGAACACTCAGGCTTCCGTAGCAGGCGGAAGTGGGTCCGTTGTCGTTTTCACACTAGTCTCATTGTCGGCTAATTTATTGAGCAAATTAAAAGCTTTTATGCAGAGGTAAGATCTTAGTTAAATGTATGATTTGTTTTGATAAGGTTCCAGTTGTAATTAGGATCCGAACAATTTGCTCCACAGCGGAAATCACAGTTTTAAGCTAACGTTGCTAACACCAGCAGTAGCAGGACGGAGGACACCGACTCACTGTGGAGCCTGTGGTCCATTTGAAAAGTGTGGAGCTGTGCAGCTACACCTTTCAACACTGATATGGACATATGCAGTGTTAAAATGCTACTTTGTAGTTCCTCAGCTCGTGTCTGTGTTCATTATACGGCAGTTTATGTTGATTGTTTTTTGTTGTTTTTGTGTGAAGATCAGGGCATTGTTGTCTTGTAGCTAGGTGTGTACAATATGTTGTTTCCTCTGCAGAATTTCTCAGACAAATTATTTCTGGTTTTTGTAAAACAGTCTACAGCATCATTTCATGCTCTTGATGCATACATTGTTACATATTGTTGTTTTTTATTCATTTTGTCTACTTTGGAACAAGTATGTCACATTTATATTGTCAAATTTATCATTGTCATATTTTGTGTGGGTCAGGTGGTGATGGGTGACATCCGTCAGTCGTTGCTGCCTCGCGATGTGCTGAGTGCAGCCAAGGAGTTGCTTTACCACCTCGACATCTACATCTGTAACCTGGTGCAGTCTGGGAGGCAGCCTCCTCAGGTTGACTCCAAAACCCTGGAACTGGTGGAGGAGTTTATTCTGCATGCACCTCAGGACCGAAATACCCCGGCCAGGGTAAGCACAGTGAAATGCTTGTGCACCAATATACGTTAAAACACAAACGTGTGGACTATAAAGCCAAGAAATTATGTCTGTGTTGTTCTTTCAGAGGATGAGTGCTCTGCAGGAGCTCCAGCTGCTGGAGATCATGTGTAGCTGTTTCCAGGAACAGAGTCGCGACACAGTCCGTCAGCTTATGTTCTCTGCCCTCTTTAGTCTACAAGGCAACCAGGCAGATGAAAGTCGAATGGCACTGCTAGGCAAGCTGGTCTCCATGGCAATCGCTATGGGCAGGGTTCCCATCTTGGAATGTGCTGCTACCTGGTTACAGGTGAGAACTCAAACGAGCATAAGTCTGATATAATGTGTGTTTGATGTGGATTCCTTTTCTTCTATATTACTCATTCTTCTCTGTGTTTGGATGCATGTGTGCTCAATGTGGACGCTCTGAATGTGTTATACAGAGAACGCATCGTGTATACTGCGTGCGCCTGGCGCAGGTACTAGTAGATGACTACTGTAGCATGGTGCCCGGCTCAGTGCCCACCCTGCAGAACATCCACAGTGCCAGCCCACGTTTCTGCTGCCAGTTCATCACTGCTGTCACCACCCTCTATGACCTTACCTCAGGTACATTTGTGGGGTAAAACACAAGTTTGAAAATACTGGGACATCCATAAAATGGGAACTGATCTTTTTAAAACATTTAATTTGGGCAGAATCAATGCAAAATCTCAAAATTCTAGACAACTAATAAAAATGTCTTAATACAAATGTGATTATTACAACTTTTTGCATACCAAATTATGATTTGACCTTGTTTGTGTGTATGCAGAAGAGCTCACCCCTCCTTTAGAACTCCTCCAGATGATTGTGTCATGGATCCAAGATGACCCTCGCCTTGTCCTGATAACCTTCCTGAATACGCCTCTCTCGGGCACCCAGCCACTCAGCTCACTTGATATCACACCATTAGGTGGTTTGGTGCGATGGTGTGTCAAGGCGCCACTGGCCTACAGAAGGGACAAGAAGCAGGTGTTGACCAACGGCAGCAGTGAAAGTGAGCCAGAAACCGGGCCTCTCTTCTCTGCTCTCCACTTAAGTGTCTTACAGGTTTGTGTTTTTAGAGTATAGTTTGTATAATACAGATACTGTATAATGTACAAAGAAATTTCAGACCTAACCCATGTCATTATCCATCTCCTGCCTCACTTAGGTCCTCATGCTTCTGCCAAACATACTAAATGAGAAGGGGCTTTTCGGTCGTCTGGCACTACTCCAGATGGAGTCCTTGGCTGCACTGACCTCTGATCTTTCCCGACTGTTGGATCAGGCAGACAAACACTCACACACATCATCCACAGATACACAGGCATTTGCTCAACTAGCCCTGGATCGACTTGGGCAAGCCCTACAAGTGGCCATGGCCAATGGAGCCCTGCTGTGCTCAAGAGGTAAGAGTTTGGTACAGTGGGATGGAAAAGTGGCACAGAGCTACAGTAGAAGCTTGGAAAGTAGGAAGAACTGACTGAGATGGTTTAAGGAGCAGTCCTGCTAGAGTTTAATAATTTTACTAACTGGCATTATTGGCTACATTCTCTATATAGCTCCATTATGCATGAGGGCATGCTATACTTATTATTCAGTATCTTCACCAAGGCCTTAAACCATACTGCTTCGCTTTAACACTGTTGTCAGAGAAGATTTAAGTCATGGGGGATTTTATGTAGTTGAAGCTGGGTGAAGCTTAACGAAGCAGAGTGAGAAGGGGATGGCGTTCATTGTGTTCATTGTGCATGTTAATTCCAAATACAATGAAAGCTGTGTTGCAGAAATAAATGTTTTACTATTTAAGAAATACCAAAACAGTCGGGATATGCAACCTTTCAGTCGTAGCTTCAGCTTTCTCTCTCCATTATTATTATTATTTTTACATGAATCACAGAGACGACCCACTGATAAATCAAGACATCAACACTGTAGATTTTTGAATCCAGTGTGAAGACTGGCAGCACTGCCCTGTACTTTGAAAAACAAACCGGACGTTTTAAAAAGTTTAACCTGAAATATGGATTGCAAGTATTGTTTTTTGTGCAGTGGATCTGGAAATTGTTGTATCTGCATTTCTTTTATTTGTTGGTTTTCATTTTAGTTATTGTGAGTTATTTCTGCAAGGTAAATGTAAGAAGCGAGATGACAGGCTTTCAGTTATTATCAACCTTCAATTATCACTTCATCCTAGTTAATATTAAGCAGCGACCAGTGTATGTAATTGGTGTGCTAACTCACGCGTAGCTAATCTGTGCTGCTTTAACATATTTGTTGTATGGATTAGGTCATTATCCTGTGTTTGAGTGCTTATTATGTGTCATTTTTGTCTCTACAGAGGACCTGAGAACAATCTGTTCCCGCCTCCCCCACAACAAGTAAGCAAAGCTCGCTGATCATTTCTCATTTACGTGTTGTAAACCATTTATAAATGAAGCTAGGATTTTACTTAAACAACATCAGTGCCAGCCTGTTCAAGGTCACGCACAACACAAGACCCTTATAAACATAACTGATGAAAAACAGGTGAAAGTATGTTTGATTTCTAACAGAGATAGGTGATCTGTCGAGGATTCTCAAGTTGTTATGTGCACTCAAAACACACTAGGATCAGTTATAGAACCATAAACATATTTTCAGTAAATATTTCTAAAGAGAGTTACTCATCCCAGTAAATTCCACTCACATTTGTTTAATCCAGGTGTAGTTTTGACGGATCAGTGTGTTTCAAACGTCAGATTTTTGTTGTGATGTGCAACATTGTTGTATAATGTAAACACAATTTATAACCGTTATGTGTTCCGTCTTGACATTGTTTTTCTCTTTCTGTCTTCATCTTCTCTGCGTGCTCATTGTTCTGCATATTTGTGTCTCCAGTTTGCTGCAGTTGGTGTTGTCCGGCCCAGTGATGTATTACAACAACATCCATACTCCTCCGTTGGCCTTCAGCCCCCATGCGGCTCATTCCCCCATCTCCTCACATCCTGCACACACCACACACACACCTCTTGGTGCTCACCCCTCCTCTCACCCTCAGTACCCCACTCAGCCTTTCATTGCAGGGATGCCGTTTCCTTTCCGACCCAGCCACTGAAGTCAAAGTGATGTAGATGTAAAGTGTGACTGTGTGTGAATGTTGGATTACGAGCGTTGTTGTCAGCAATGAACTAATGTATGTGTGAGAGTTATGTATAATGATGTTATTAGGCAGATTTGCTTTGGAGAAAGTGTGTGATGCCCAACATGTTTGTTCAATAAATATTTTTCTACTTCATTGGTGTTGTTCTTTACACCAGCCACTTGTGGTCACTGTTCATCAGTTTTCATATGGACACGTTTTCATTTCAATTTTGTCAAAGTAACTGTGTGCACATTGAGTTTGTACTTTTTATCTTTACTGTATGAAACAATGCTTTAAAAGCTCTTGCTGACACATGGTGAGAAATCGTCATTAGTGGACATGTCCAAACTGCATTTTATCACCAAATAGTAAAAGTAGAAATAAAATTGAGATGCAGGACACATCAGGGGACACAACAACAGTGGCTCTTAATAAACACAAAATGTCCAAATATTCAGACTGTTCACCTCTGTCCTAAACCCACTGTTGCATAACAAAACCCAAGATGTCAGAGTCTTGTGGCGCCAAACCCTGTGTGCATAGGTTTGGCTCTGTTCTGAGACAGATAGTGTTATCGTTTGTCCTCAGCACACCAAAAATGCTGTTCGACCCAACCCCAGGACCCCAGCTGCCCTCATCGAACATGTGAATTGCATCATCCATAGTAGTCTTTAGTCAGCGTCAGTGATGACTTTTACGTCAAGATTTTTGCACTAAAATTTAAACTGACGATGTGAATTTGATGGCAGTTGAATTTTGAGGATCCAGCACACATGCATGTCATTTACACATCCCCATATTTTACCTTACTTCCTCCTTTACTATCTTGTGTACCAAGAAGGAAATTAATGTACTGAGGTGCCTTTGTATTCTCCTGCTCTATCATTACAATAGCACTGACTACTTCCTCATATTTTCTTACTGGAATGTCTTACAATATTTTTTTCAATATATCCTGGAACTGTTCAGTGATGCCAAGTGCCACCCCTACTACAGGAGAAATTCTACATGTTGTAGAATTGGTGATTCACATTGTTCCACAGGTGTACAGTCTGGTGGAGGCTGATTGTGCTGTGGTCACAACCTGTAGATTGTAGTATCTATGGTTTCCCTCTATGGAGCTTATGGGCGTGACAGTGATAAGGATATCTTTTCTGGGAAACTGATGCACTAGTATTGCTGAGGGAACATGACACATGAAGATACTATTCAAGTGAAGAAGATGTCCTTGAAGGGATAGAGTGTGTGTATGTCTTCATGTTAAAGAGTGTGTTTGAAGTTTGTTTCTGTAAAGCAGTGTCCAGACTCTGCCCATGTGTGTCAATAGTCAAAATTGCAATTAAAATTATGTTTTACTTTCATCAAACATACTGGCTTTTGCCAGTGCATGGTTATAAAACCTAAAATAAACTTTAGTCTTGGTTTGGTCTGGTTCTCCTTTGCAGGTGTGTGTTTGTGGCTGTGTGGAATTTTCTGAGTCAGCAGCTGCAGAATCACTTAACTTAAAATACATTTTAGTCTTGGTTTGGTCTGGTTCTCCTTTGCAGGTGTGTGTTTGTGTGGGATTTTTTGAGTCAGCAGCTGCAGAATCACTGTAGGAAAGAAAAACCAAAAAAAAAAAAAACAGGTCTGGTTCCAGTGTAACACACACACATATATATTTATTTTATTTCAAGTTACTTTGAATTGAACCATAAGTTTTGAACTTAAAGAGTAAAACCCTAAAACAAAACAGGTGCATAGAAACGGAGATGGTGCTTCAATGGGTGGTCTAATTTCACTTCCTCTATCATAAACAGTAACACCTGCAGTTTCAAAATGAACCGAAGAATACAAACTAATGTTTTTCACCTGGCTTGTGTACTTGACTGTATACTATTAGTGAATCTATACAACATAAGATGACATTAATAAGCTCATTTTGACAGATCCTACAACACAGATATTTGAGAAGAGCTTATAAATTCAGTTTAGGTTACAGGGAGTTTGCATTGTTTGCTTTTCTCAAACAGGGGATTACCACAGCTGAGTTTACATCCTGAAAGGCCTGAGCTCATAATTATCCCATCCTCAGAAACAAATGGATTTAAAAGTTGAAGCCATTTCTACACTGGTTTAGCAGCATTTTGAAAACGGAAGATGTTCTTTCTCATGCACTCCTGTGCTTCTCCAACATTTCTCTGAGCAATTTAGGAATACAGTTAAAGTTCCTCAAAGATGTCACAGCTCTACCACAGAATGAGATACACTTAAGAATTAACAACTAAACAAATACATCTTGTATTTTTGACTGAAACTGCAACCAAGAGTTAAATAATTCCGTCAAAAACCTAATGACATTTATTCACAAAAGAGGATGACTTTGTGTGTAACACATGTTGTGTAAGGTGTTTCATGTGTGTTTCTTAATCATTTCAGCACTGTGGTTTCGTCTTGCATCAATCTGAGGCTGTGTTGTACATGAAACCATTGTCAGCAGCCACAGATACTATAGAAATTGTTAAGTTGCTATGTTGTTCACATGGAACATATTAGACAGAATTATTATTCTGTTATTAACGGGTATTAATTAGAATTATTACCCGTTGCTTTACAGGTCTAACACTACTCAGACCACGTAGTGATTGCACTATTAAATCTATTCTGACTGGTCTCTGTGGTGACTTCACATTTTTGGGAAGCGATTGCATGAAACTACAACAACCACTTGCTGTACAAAAAATCCAGTTGAACTTTCAGGACTCTAAATCATTGACAGTGAGACTGTTTCCTGTAAGGGAGGACAGGAATGTGGGAAAATATCGCTGTGAGAAAATTATTAAAACCTGAGCTTAGGCCACCCAAATGACTGGTTTACACAAAACAACATGTTAGCAGCTTGGCACCAAGCATAAACATATAATTACTGAAAACACCCAAAAGAAAAATTATAGGGACACTAAAACAACCTTGCTAAAACTGTTTTGATTCAATAATCAATAATTAGTGATAGTAAATGCACGAGATTTCAAAACCTAGGAAAAACCTGTTTACAAAGATTTACTAATAAGTTACCACCAGTGGCGACTGCATTGCTTCTGCCCACCACAGATGCCCAATCACAGGGATTGTTGATTTGTCAACCCTGTCTGTGTGAACATAACACTGGTTGATATGATGACCCAATTATCAATGCTGTCTCCATTTTAAAGCACAAGGACTTGTGTGTTTTTCTGTTGACCAAATAAACGATCCCTGCCTTTGCACTAAATAATATCAGTGTTTGCTTCTGTAACATGAGGAAACTGTGCTTTTTAAAACATGACTTGTATTATTAATAGTACTACTGGTTCCAGACAGCCTTACTGGAAAAAATCAGATGTACTTAGCACAGCACAGTGATGACCAAACTAAACAGACCTTCATTCCCGTTCCTCTGCTAGAGCTGATATTTTGACAGGTGCTGCATGAATTTTGTGGGTTCCATGGTCTGAACAGTGCTGGAACACTTGTGTTGTTTGTTCTTATTTCAAGGTGAGCAGCAGATGGAAGTCGCCAATTTGTCTGCGACCCACCGGGGGGTCATTCAAAAATTAAACAAATACATCTTGTACTTCTGAATGAGGCTGCAACCAAGAGTTTAATGATTATGTCAAAAATCCCAATATTATTCATCAGTTTATTCCCAAAGCAAAATACTAGCATTTTCAAATGAATTTAAAAAGTTTGTCTGAGATGCATCATAGATTGGGTCTTACAGATCATTGTTATGATCATAATTAGTGTGTCTGTGGTATTAATTAACAGCAAATAACCTAATCTGTATTCAAGTAATCAAATCCTGTGTTGTCAACAGACGTACCCATTCAGGAGGTGGTCAGTCTTCTATTTTCATGTAAAATATCATAGGAGTGTTACTCATGCATTAATGTGGAAGTGGTTATTTTATGTTGAAGCGACTGAGGCGGCACAGTTCCTAGAGCTTTCTGTGTGGCCGGAAAGGTTTATGTAAAGATTTTCAGTTGCCATCTTATAAGTTTTGCATAAAACCTGCCGAAGCTGTACAGCTGTCAGACAAATATAGTGGATTCCAAAAATGTAGACGCCTAAATTCTTTTTTTCTGTTTATTGTAATTTAAGTGCTGTATTTCCCTAATAAATACACACGGGTATTAAGCAGCTTAAAACTGAAATGTTAAAGTGAACAATGAATGTCAAAGTAATACAAAATCTACTTGAATACAGCAGGTAAAAATGTACTGTGCATGGGTACTTCACACTGCTGTCAGCAACTTATTTCTTTTTGATGATATAAGGTTTTTTTCATTAATACATGTCGTAAATATGGAAGCTTTTATGTCACATTCAAGTAATGAAGAGTTTTATTTATCGGACAAGATGACTCATTAATTTAATGTAACATAGAAAAGTTTGATCAATAACTGCACGTAGCTTTTTTTTTTTTTCTTTGGCGCGATACAAGATGAGGCGCGTCCAAACGAGGAAGTGACGTCTTACGTATGCGTCGTTATAATTGGCAGCATGGTACTCAAGGACAGTGTCACCGGCTGAGGAGAACTGACACAAGGAGCGAGACCGCGTGTCACAGAAGAAATCAGTCCACATAGGCTTTGTTGAGGAGAAGGTGAGAGTTTTATCCGCAGTCAACAGCTAGTTACAACATTTCAAACGGAGCTAGAGGACTGTTCAGTCTCACCGCGCTTGTCAACTCGTTTCTAGCGGCGCTAAGCGCGAGGAGATAAGGTCTCGTTTTCTGTGGAGACGCTTTTAATAACTAGGAATATAATATAGTGCATATTTAATTTAACGCTTCTCATATTAAGTTATTTTCGGTTTATTTTCCCAGTAAATGGAAGGTGACGCTGTCGTGTTGTAGCATGTCTTGACATTACAAAGGACACGATAACCGGCGCATTACGCCACCTGCTTCTGGGGAAAGGTGTTGTTCCTCGTGGCTGCTCGTATCGGCAGGAGGCAGCTGTCACGTAGCTAAGGGCGCCATAGTAAGGAAGGCTGCTAGTCAGCTGTCTTCCCTTGAAAATTATTCTTCTTTAAATTGAATATTAGGCCATAGCTGAACACTTGTGCAGTAGATTGTTCTTTACTATGACAGTGTTAAAAAGAAACCTGGTTGCGGTAGCACTAGTCGTTGAAGTGTATATTTTGCAGACGGTAAAATATAATGTAGCCTGTACAGTAGAGCCTCTTATGCAGTTTGTAATTCAGATTGTGCTGCAGTTTTAACTACTTGTGCAAGCCAAATAAATCTGCCTGTGTCACTGTTTGACTCCTGGGTCGTTTTCCCATGAGCTGCAGAGCTTTTTACCAATGTGACACTCACATGGTTGCACTACACAAAGACCTCTGTGCACCCACTTCTGATTTCCTCCACATCCCATCGTTCAGTTTTCCTAACTGTCTCTTGTCATAAAATGTCTACATATATAGATGTGATACAATGGAGTTAATATCTGGGTTTGGCTTGGATGTCTTTACCTCCCCTTTGTTAAATGACTGAACCTACAGTGTCACTGCCTGAATTTTTATTTCCTTATTTGAGCCACTGGTTAACCTTAAAGGGTTCTGGTGTAATTTGTTTGAACTTAGATGTTTGACTTCACTTCAAAGCTGTTGCTGAAACAGGAAACAACTGTCTGTAATTAGTCAGTGTAGCATTTCTTGAAAGAAAGAAGTCACATCTTCTGATATGTTATTTAGATATAAATTACATGATAGCCTAGTATGAAATGTATTATCAGTTTGCATGTTTGCTAAGCAGTGTCTTTTGCAACCACAAATGGATATTCACAAACAGCTGATGAGGCAGACCAGGTCTTTAACACCATAATGATGGCTTTTCTGTCATTGTACTGATGACAGACGTGTTCAGGTTTGCAAATAATATAATATATCAGCAGTTTAAAGTATCTACGTGTTCAACTGTCCTCATGGGCTTGTGCAATCGATTCTGTTAATGTATGAAAGAAGTGTTTTTATTTCCAACTTGCTCTTTCACTGACCTTCAACTGAGTTCACTGGTTTTGTAATATGAGAGTCCTTTCTTGCCAAAGCTTCAGTAACCTGCTATTTATGAAACAATAGGTAATTTTTCTTTTCAAAGAGATTTGTTCAGTTAGTAAGAACTCTGAGAGGAAGCTTTGCAACGTCTTTAAACGTTGAGGTTAATTAATTTATCACATGCAGGTGGTGATATTTAATCTGTCTGCAGGGCTTTGCTTTTTTTTTTTTTGTTTTGTTTTTCGTGTAATTTGGTCTTTCAATTCTTTGGTCTTTCAGCGTGGCAGGCTGATGGACATGATTTATGATTTAAGAAATTGCGTTACAAGTGCATGTCGTTTCTTGAAGGGTGTGACTCAAGTTTGGTCTCTATCTCTATCGCACACACGTGCCTAAACCTTTTTTTTACAGGCTGTGCCTCTCAGGACTTGATGTACATTCTATCACATTTTAGTGTTAGTGCTGTGCATATTGTTCTGTTTGTGCATATGCATTGTTAATATTGTTACATTACTAATATGTATAGGTTTCTCACCAAAACGAGTAGCTAATCTGATTATAGTATTAGGTCTGTTAAGACCTGGTATGTTTGGTATGTAAGATTATAGACATGGCTCTGCCCACCTTTACAGATCAATTAGCTGTACAAAGCGGCTAATCCTGTCTTGAAACCAGTTTCTCTGTACACGTCCATATCACTCAGTGCTTTTAGGTTGTGTTGCAAAGCAGGGTAATGGGTAAGAAAAGTTGGGGCTGCTAACTTTTCCGGCTCTAAACTACTTAACTTGATTAGTGACCTATGTGGCTAGTGTAGTGCTGTTTTAGAGGTCAGTCTTGACTCTGTCTGAAGCCAGGTCATACTCTAAAGTTAGCTGTACTTCACAATGCCTAGAATAGCCAGTGTTTCCTTAGCCAAGTTATGGTATGGCCAGGTTCCATCATGTCTGCACCCCCATTTGCTGTATTGAATACACATGCGGTACAAGGCTAAGCATTTTATCAGTGCTCTTGGATGTTCAGCAAGGCCATGCTTTGTCCTTGCAAATTAGAACAGGCTTGAGGGTTTGTTGCCTTGGCATTTATCCACACAAGCCCTTCTCATACAATGTCTAGTTTGGGATCTCCTTCTAGTCAAGCTTGTAAGCTGGCCTGTAATGGTCATTAAATGTCTTTTTTGGACTGCATAGTAGATATAATCACCACAGCCAAGAATGTTTATCTTTTGCTATTTTTATTGCCTTTCTTTGCACTGAACATGCAGTGTATAAAAGACTTTGAACTGATGATGTGTAAATAAAGTTGTGAGCCAAATTGGACCACATTTGAAGCTTGCTTGAGCCTACTGTCAACAAAACAGTGTTTTCAGTGATTATTCAGTCCAAAGTTCGACCACTGTGGTATTGGTTTAACCTCTGAAGCCATATACTTTTCACATAGGTTGATTGCTAATAGCTGGTGGATTAACATAGTTCAGGGCTTGATAAGACGAATGTTTAACAGGTTTGGTCTGTTTTGTTCTTTTCTGAAGGTCTGATAGGGTATGAGAGGTGAGGGTACTTTCTTAGTCAAAGCATCCTGTCTAGTCAACAGAACTGGGATCACAGCTGGTTAAAAGTTGCTATGCTTTTGTTTAAAATGAAACTGAATAAAATACAGCCAACTCTGCATATAAACACATTTTCTTACTGCATTTATACAAGCAAGTTATTTGTTATTGCATTGAATGGTAAGATGTCATTTGATTCCTGCAAGTATGCAGCACACATAGGTATGTTCTCCACAACATGTATTTAAGAAAGCAGTTTAAAGAAAGTAAGCTGTGCCATGCTAATGGAGGCCATTGCCACCAGGAGATGGAGACAAGGCACACTACATGTTATCTTATCTATCACACTACCTCCCTTTGCAGAAACGTAGTGCGGCGTCGTACTGCCTCTATTTTTGCAATCTCTTTCAGTATCAATTACATCTGAGCAAAAAGACTGTAGGCCATCCCACCACTGTGCTTTTCTAATAAGGAAGTGATTGCTTTGTCTTGTGTCGCAAAACTTAAGTCATTTCCTACCAGTGTTTCCAATGTAAAACGACCTGAGATTTTGGAACATGCAAGCCACATGGGTCGAAACAGTTACTGTATATTCTGCCTATACAGTGTATTACTCGTCACTCATTAAAACATGATGCTCTTTTCAGTATGTGTTACTACATGCTTTTCATCTGTTCCTATACTTGTGGATCTTCTCACTGCAGAACAGCAATTACTACCTCCAAAAGTCTAATTGCTGTTTCTGGTGATTTGCTGTGATCTACCTGCCTAATCTTCGCCTCAAGACAAATACTCACATATGACTGGGAACACAGCAGAGTATAAACCCAAATATTAAGAATTCATCTTGGACAATAAATCTCATTTAGCAGCAATGATTTGCCGTCATGGACTCTATAGCCTACACACCCATGTACATTTCAGAATCCATTGGAAAATGTGTATAAACAGCCTAATGAGTGAGGTTGTTGCCTAAACAATTACACGTTCAGCATGTATACTTATGTATTCTCATGAACCCACCCCTAGTTATAACCCTGCAATCATGATACAATAGTCTGGATTCACTGTGGTTACTCAAATACAATCCTCCTGAGGATGGTCACATGCATAACTCTTATTCCACAAGGTGTGCATAATAATATTTAAGAATGTACAACAAGCTTAGATTTCAGGTCTTGCTCTTCTGTTGAGTTGAAATTTCGCTTTGTTTGCTTTGTGATTTGAACTGAAGCTAGTGGGAAGCTGTTATTGTTCTGGAGATGGAGGCATGGAGCCTGTGCTGACCTGTTCAGGACACTGGTCTTTTGTGCCTAGAAACAGGGCCTTCTTTCTAGTTAGCTGCAAAGGAAACCCCACAGATATTTGGACAAGAGGTGGGACGTGTTCTTTGGGCATTATTCCCACAAGTGAAACGGTAACAGAAATACTGTGAAAACTAAGGGATTCAGACCCTTAAGTCCTTTGAAACACATGTTTCATTGACTGAAATGTGTCAGTTTAAATGAGTTTAGTTTATAACCATGAAACCTACACTATTCAAGTCTGATTGTAATGGTTGTTTCTCTTTTTAGAACCAGGGGAAACAGAAATGGACCAGGCAAGGTCAACGATATCCAAAATTGTGAGTATTGTAACTAGCATTACAAATCCTGAAATAACAAACTTTGCTTCTTTCACAAATAAAATTATACACTCCATGTGGTCAGCAGTTGAATTGTCCATTTGAGGGCTCTATTGTGTGAATAGTAGTAAAAGTTAAGACCAAATTAGCTAATGCAATAGGGGGAATGGGGCTTTTCACAACCTGACCAGCCATTTATATGAATGTAGTGTCTCATTCTTTACAATCATCAAGAGCAGATGAGTAACAAAATGAACTAGTTAAAAACCTACCTGGTTAAAACCCATACTTTCCATAGGAACCCTTGAAATTTGGTCACTAAGGGCTAAATCCTACATACATCTCCAGACAATATAAACGTTTATATTGTATATAAATGTTTTTGCCAGTTTAAGTGAGACTTGCACAAAGTGTCCCAGAAACCTAATAAAATGCAACTGTTTAAATACTGCCAAAAGGTCTGTGCTAAAGCTATACATTATATATATTTTTTTCTTTTGTGGCATCAGTTTAATGGGGAGCCGCACTCCTACACACGTTTCAACTTGACCCAGAACATGGAAGGAGACAACAGCCAGGTAGAGATGAAGCTGTCGTCCGACATAGATGAGGAAGTTGGAGGAAATGGAGTGGGAGACCACCTCAATCACAACTCGAATCGCAAACCTTATGTGACTCAAAGGTTTGGACGGACACCAAAGAACTTCTGCTTCATGGCAGCTGCAGTCTTTCTCATCTTTATCATTGGTAAGAGAGGGCATCGCTCTGAAAACATGGTGATCAATCTTAAGAACGCAGTTTCTTTAAACTGATTGTTGGTGACATCAAGAGCCACGATCACCTTTGTTGATGACTTACTTCTTTATGTGGTGGTTTGTCCTCCTGACAAAATACAGATGTGTGCTTGTAAAGACTGTATTTTAAATGTTAAAACATGTTTAACCTTTTATACTTAACCAGGATTGTTCTCAACCCTGGCCCTCAAGACTAATGGTTTTCCTGTCTTGGCCACTGCTGATTACCTGGATCAGGGGTGTTCAGCCAATCAGAAGCTGTGCATGGACAGTGTTCTTTGAGGACCACGGTTGAGAAACACTGACTTGGAAGAAATTGAAATCTGTCACTCAGAAAAACCAAAAGAAACCTAATGCCACATTAACGCATGAAGTACATGATTTTACTCTACTCTAGCCATGAGAAGTTGGTATACATTTAAAATGTCACCAACTTTAAGCTGCAATTGGGTGTCCTGACTCTGTCCTATTCTCTCTCATTGTTGTTGTCTCTGTCTCTCTCACGGTTGCTGATTTAAAACCACTACTTTCTTCAGGGTACTTGATTGGCTACCTGGTTCACCCGAGGAAAGACTCGGCTCCTAGCTGTGCAGCCTCTAAGCTCCCTATTCCAGACCCTGTTGCTCATGAGACTGGTGCTGCCCCCCTCATGGACTGGGAAAAAGTCAAAAATCTCCTTGCTGAAAAACTCAGTCCAAACAAATTTGAATCTGCCTTCAGGTAAATAAACTCTGCACATTGCCTGATGAATCTACTATAATTCAGTGATGGCATCTTCCCAAAATGACTCTTTTCAGGAAATTTCTTTAATTGGATTTTGAGTTTAAAAGTAAAAAGTAATGTTGTTCTCTCTCTCTCTTCTCCATTGTCTTTTTTCCTCTGTCTTTCTCCTTAGTGAGTTTTCCAGTGCCAACCACAGGGCTGGTTCTCCTGGCGATGAAACTCTGGCAAACAAGGTGCTCAAGAAGTTTAAAGAATACGGCATGAACACTTGGACCGATGAGCACTTTGTTAAGGTTCAGGACCCCCCAGCTTCTGGCACCAACAGAGTTGTTTTCAAAGGCAATGAGAATCGTCCAGGCGGCTTCCTGTCCTATAGTGCCAATGGAACTGTAACGGTAATCTACAAACTAAATTAATTATGTATGTGCTTTTAACGAAGTACAGAAATATGTTCATTTTTTTCCCCTCTCCCCAGGGTGCGGTCGTGTATGCGCATTATGGGCAGAAAAATGACTTGAAGTTGCTGCAGGACAAGAACATCGACCTGAATGGCAGGGTTGTGCTGGTCAAAGCTGGTAGGATCAGCTTTGCTGAGAAGGTGTGTGGTTTAGTAAGAAATATGACTTAATATTTTTCATCTTCTATTTCCACTCAGTCCTTTACAGTATATGACTTTTTCCAGTGTTTTTCATTGTTGGATTAGGGTTAGAACCTTTCCATTAACTAACTACAGGTGGCCAATGCTGCCAAAATGAATGCCTCTGCTGTATTGATCTACCCAGACACCCCTGATGACACTATTGCAGACAACACCCAACTCTTTGGACATGTGAGTGTGGACAGATTGTTCAGTGTATTTGTGAACTGATCAAACAGCCTTATAGTTGAGAATTTGTTGTTGAAAGGTTACCTGGTTTGTCTTCTGCTAGTCTGTATATGAAAACAAAGAGGAATATTAGTTGCAGAGACAAGACAGTTTGATGTAATTAAACAATTTTAAGTTTTGAGTTAAAACAGAATTTTATTTATTTTTTTAAAAATGTTTCATGAGGAAGACAATACTTAAGATGTTGTGCTCAAGGACACTTGTAGGTCCAAAGATGAGGCCCTATGTCGCTGAAAAGATATAGACAAGACAGTTTGATGTTGTAATTAAAGTAAATTAAAGTATTTCTATGGGGAGGAAATGAAGAAAAGTTTCAACTAGAGTTGAATTTTAAACTTTTTTTTTTTTTTGTCCACACTTCGTGTGTGAGTTAGGGCTCAAGGACACATGCATGTGTAGGTCTGAAGATGAGACTCTGGGGTGATGGAAAGATTAGTATAGATGGACAAAAGCTTTCAAATAAATCACAGCTGTTGTACCACTTCCTCTCATAGGTCCACATGGGTTCAGGGGATCCCTACACCCCAGGATTCCCCTCCTTCAACCACACCCAGTTTCCTCCTGTCCAGTCTTCAGGCCTGCCAACAATCTTGGCCCAGACTATCACGAAAGGCATGGCTAAAACCATTCTGAGGTACGGCTCATATGCTGTGAATCATTTGACACGTTATTACCTTATGTCTTGTCTCTCCATGTGTAATTGCACTGAGATTTTGTGTGCAGTTGCTTACACAGTGTCAATGTTTAACTGCATCCCACAGTCAGCTGGGCGGTTACAATATTCCAGACTCATGGAAGGTCTTCGGCAAACTGGGAAATGAGAAGGATGTTATTACTGTTGAAGTTAATAACGTTCTCACAGATAAAAGGATCAATAATGTCTTTGGAGTCATTAAAGGCTTTGTGGATGCAGGTACGATAAGATGCTTTTATTTACTGAGAGATACTGTGATGAGGAATCATTTATTCAAAAGAATGTGAAGGATAGAGTCAGATAGTTGTATTGTATTTCTTTAAGATCGGTACGTGGTTATTGGTGCCCAGAGGGATGCATGGGGTCCAGGTTTTGCTGCTTCAACCGTTGGCACCAGCGTCCTTGTTGAATTGGCTCGTTCCATCTCAGACATGGTGAAGAATGGTGAGTCTCAAGTGTCTGGTGTTTGGTTTTCCATGTAAAACCGTAAGGTAGTGATAGAAATTATGATGGAGGGGGATGTATGCTTAATATCGATGTTGGATTGAAAGTCATGAGGGAGACGGAGAAACCTTTGATTACCTCTAGCAAAAATCTCAGTGTCTCTCTGTTTATTGAGGGCCCTGCTCTTTTCATTAATGTGCATTTATTTTTCACTTTGACAGATGGATTCAAGCCAAGGAGGAGCATTGTGTTTGCTAGCTGGAGTGCTGGAGAATATGGGAGCATTGGTGCCACCGAGTGGTTGGAGGTGAGAACTGCATAACATTTGCTTGATAGCTGCTTTTCTATAGTAATGTTTCTGAGTGGTGTCTCATTGGATGTTTTTTGTATGTCTAGGGTTATCTTTCTTCTCTGAGCATGAAAGCCTCTACCTACATCAACCTGGATGGAATTGTAACAGGTATTGTAATGCCAAGGGGCATTTTTAGAAGTGGCTGCCACTCATATGATATTAATGTATTAAATGACAATGAAAAATTAGTATGACAGCATAGGGCTAGCTTCTGGCATTGAACCCACATAACTATCACCTGAATCTGCATCTCAGTATCAGCTAATTGACTAAACTCATCTCCTTTTCAAACGTTCATGGGTGAACTTCAGTCTGACTTTGTTGCACACGTGAGTTTTTCACGTACAGTGAGTTGAAGTCCATCATGATGAATATCCCTCACAACAGTCTTCTGTGAAACATCAAGTCCACAAGAGGCTAGTTCAGCAACTGGGGGCCTCAACACTGAGCTGTTTTATGAATGACGCAAACATTGGGCAAAATCTTAAAATGCTCCATAGTTTTGGGGGGTTAATAATTTCAACCTTAACTCTATAGTTTTGCATATCAGGCAGCGGTTCCCACTGCAGACTTGGTCCTTTTTGTAAAATACTCCAGTCCACTACCTTGTTAACATAGTGGAGAATTTAGCAGCTGAAGGGCCAGATATGAGGAGTTGGACTCGGTTTAGTCCAAATAAATAATATTGCTACACATCTGCTGGATGTATAAATAAGTCACTCACTGCAGTAAAGTCTGCCATGCCAACTTAAGATAATTAAAACACTAACACTGGATTCACGTCTTGTTTATGTTGTATCAAAATGGCCATAACTAGTAACCACAGATTAAATACAGTCATATATCAGAGTGAGATTATCATAATAAATATTTACTTCTCCAGGTCGGAGTCAGGTTAAAGTAGCTGCGAGTCCCCTGTTACACACCATGATTGGAAATACAATGAAAGAGGTAAATAATCAGTCACTCTTGGACAGTTAATACAACTTCATATGCAGTTCATTTGTCATTTTGTTGCTATATTTCAGATTGAAAATTCAATACAGTTGTGTTCTCCACAGGTGAGCTCTCTGAACAAGGGTACATCCCTCTTTTCTGTGGCATCTGGCAGCTTGGAATCAAATGTGTAAGTCTGACCAGGACGTTGGACAGTGTCAGCACAGTGTCCATGATATTCAATGTTTGGTAAATTTTGCCAATTTAATCTTGTCTTTATTTTCTAGGTCGGAGCCTTTGAAGTTGGACAGTGCTGCCTATCCTTTCCTTGCTTTTTCTGGGATCCCCTCAGTCTCATTTAGATTGACCTCTGATAACTTAGTAAGTCATCCTGCTGTAGTAGAAGTTATTTAAATCTTACAATCCAGACAACCTTTTCCATTTATCTATTATGTCAAAGTTTGGTGCATCTTGATGTGTAGTATCTTTAATAACTGACTTTTGTCTTGTCCTGTCAGGACTACCAGTACTTTGGGACAACGCTGGACACTCGGGAGAAGCTGAACACCATCACGGGTAACCAGGTTCCTCAGCTGACTAAAATGGCAGCTCAGTTTGCAGGACATATAGCACTGAGACTGGTCCATGATCATCTGTTGAGGATGGACCTGGCCAAGTATGACAAGATGATACGAACCCGTGTGGCTCAGATCAATATGAAAGTCAAAAGTGTTCTGAGGGTGAGTGTCTAAGCTAAGGTTGTATTTGTGCTAACAGCTGTCATGACTGTTAGCATCGTTACTGTTCTGCTGGCAGATTGAGAATCATCTCAATTAGTGACAGTTTATTTTGTCACATTTAAATTTTTATTTTTTTTTCAGCAAAATGCATTCAGAAGATGCACATTTGGCTTATTGAGATCACTCATTTATCCCTGTGGGTGTACTGTTGCTTTCAGGTGCAGCCACAGCTGTTGCCCAAGGCCCTGACAGTGCAGTGGTTGATCTCTGCCTCTGGCTCCTACAGCCGTGCCTCTCGTAGTCTGGCGACAGATATTGAGAATAGCGATCTGGAGGACATTGAGATGTGCCGCACCATCAATGACCGCATCATGACAGTAAGAGCTCTACACTTTAGGGCTCATTGTTAAATAATGGGGTATCTTTTACTGCTGTACGTTTATTCTAACACTCATGATGTCAACCTGTGCGATGACATAACCGCACAGGACTGGGAGCTGAGTAAACAACCCTAATATACCTTTGTATTCCGTTTCCTTGTTAATTACATTGCTAATAAAGAAATGACTGGTCAGTCAGTTTTTTAGCTAAGGAGATTGGACATGGATGTCTAGTGCAGTGTTGCTAGAAATAAACATAGATGTATAGATCCCACACAATATGAGTTTCTCACCAAATCGTGCAACCCTAAAAACTTCTCTTCACGTTCGCTCACTCCTGTCATAGAAATTGGCATCAAATGTTTTGGTACACACACTGTACACCGGCCTCTCGACACAGACTCAGTTACAGACCGGCTGGTGAACATAGTGGAGTTGGATAAACCACCGTACAGATGCAAAGCACAATAACTGGAGATAGTTGGTTTAAAACTGATTGTTTTCTTTGTAAACAAAATGTAACCCAATTCTAAAACTGCAGTAACAACATTGTGGCTTTGTAATCTGTGAGCTTCAGCACGCTGTCACACTCCATGCTCTTGGTTTTTGTAGGTGGAAAGGAACTTCCTGTCACCCTACGTGTCTCCCAGAGAGAGTCCTTTCCGCCACATCCTGCTGGGCTCCGGCCCCCACACGCTGCAAGGGCTGTCCGACCAACTCGATGACCTGAGGAGCAACAACCCTGACGCAGACGCTGATCTGTTCAGAAACCAGTTTGCTCTGGCTACCTGGACCATTCAGGGCTGTTCAGTCTCACTAGCAGGCGACATCGGGTCTTTGGATAATGAAATTTAAGTCAATTACCTTGATTTTTATTGATAAAACTGGAGCTGTATCACCTATAATCACCCGTGTGCCATAATTTGACATATCAACAATAAACTTATATTTTTTATTATCATATTATTTATTTAGAGGGCATTCACAATTCTGAGAGACTGGATAAAGAATGTTTGGAAATAACACAATAACACACATGCACTTTTCTTTTTCTGAAACTATCTAGTTTTATTAGCTTTGTGTTTTCACAAAATGTTAAGTCATAGTCCTTGTAAGTGTTGTATAGATTATGAATTTTTAGATTATGTTATTTAATTTGATGAAACATATACTTCCAAATCTGATTTAGTGGTAGTTTAAAGGAAAAGTTTAAATGAAAATAAATATTTTAAATACCACTACTCCCATGGTAGAAATAATTTTAGATGTATGATAATTGTTGTGACATCCTTTGACCAGATGATGGAGACAAATATGTTTTATTACAGCTTTCTAGCTGTTAACATTAGGTAAATCATAAAGTGATTGCTTGGTTTTAAGTAGCATGTGGCCATTAGGGGGCCCCACACGCTGTCAAACCAGAGAATCCCATCACTTGCTGAAC
>OMLM01012357.1:0-10274 GCA_900302695.1 Helostoma temminkii
CTCCTCCGCATCGAGAGGGGCCAGTTGAGGTGGCTTGGGCATCTGTTTCGGATGCCTCCGGGACGCCTCGCAGGGGAGGTTTTCCGGACATGTCCCACCGGGCGGAGGCCCCGGGGAAGACCCAGGACACGTTGGAGGGACTATGTCTCTCGGCTGGCCTGGGAACGCCTCGGTGTTCCCCCGGAAGAGCTGGAGGAGGTGTCTAGGGAGAGGGAAGTCTGGGCATCTCTACTTAAGCTGCTTCCCCCGCGACCCGGCCCCGGATAAGCGGAAGAAGATGAGATGAGATGAGATGAGATGATGTTCTAATCTACTTCATAAACATGATCATTTCTATGTGTGTCCAAACCTTAAAGTGAAATATATATTATAGTTTTGGGAATAACAAGAAATAGGGCTGCAGCTATAGATTAAATTTAGTAATTTAGTATTTTAACTAGTGCTGCATAATTAGTCTAATCTCAATCGCAATGTTAGCACGTGCGATTACACATTACTTACTTACTTAACTCTGTTTTAATCCAATATATACACGATATATCATTAATATGTGTATTTTACTTAAAACCAAACAAGTCTCAGATTGTTTATTATAGTGCAGTCACATTATGACTATTTGGCTAATATTTACATTGCATAAATTGCAGACAATAATATATGCCACAGTAAGTAAAATTTTACATCCTGGACCTTTAAGAAAATACTTTCTAAAATAATACAAATAAATAAATAAAGCTTAATAAGTGTTTGAGTTGTACAACCTCACTTTGGGAATTGCAAGTTTCAACCTAATTACAGCTTTTAGTAGGCAAAAACATGTAAACAGGAAGGTTGGAGGAAGAGTCCAGAGAGCAGATTCCTGCATGGATCCAGTTTCGCAAACCTAAACATGCAAAGTTCAGTACCAGACTGATGTGTTAATTAAACACATGGCAGTACCCTGAAAAAGCATGGGGAGAACATACAAACTCCACACAGAAATGCACCAGGTCAACTAGTACGGTCAAACCCAGGTCTTCTCGCTGTGAGGTGACAGTACTAGCCACTGCACCACTATGCTGTCCCACAATATTGTTTCAACATGTTTAATTTGACTAATAGACTATAATACAAAATCCTATTAGACAGCCCAAGGAGAGGAGAAAATGCATGGTATGCCACTCTCAGCCTACTGCAGTCCTCTGGAGTGTTACCATCTGTGCATCACATCATTAAGCTCAGCTTCGATGTACTGTAACCATGTTAGCATTTTATTTTCAGAATGTGCTATATGTCAAGCTTTAATGTCACGTCAAGATTTATGCAGC
Source organism: Helostoma temminkii (assembly GCA_900302695.1). NCBI lineage: Eukaryota > Metazoa > Chordata > Actinopteri > Anabantiformes > Helostomatidae > Helostoma > Helostoma temminkii. The sequence goes on from OMLM01012357.1 coordinate 1,308, forward strand.
GTGTTGCCGCAATTGACGCTTCGGTAAGGCCAATTTCCACATGAGGGATTATACACCGACCACTACATCACTGCTAGATACACGCTACTATTTAGCAATGGCATCAGTTCTGCAAAAGACCACAGGATAGGTATATCAGTTGTAGAGTAAACTTCATTATTTACTGTTTCCTAATATACAGGAATGCAGCCGCAGGTATGAGGAGAGTGAAACAATAAATCAAGGAGTCAGCCAGCAGTGGGAAGCACCAGGCATCCCTCATTAGCTGCAGCAGTAACAGTGGCTGGCAGACTGGTGCTGCATCAGGGCCAGGGTCATCGTGTAGTCAGTCTGGAAGATAATCAAAAGCTATAATTATATCAGGAATGTCCGTCAAGCGCAGCAACTAGCAGGGGCCAAGGAGAGCAGACCAGTATCAGACACAGAACATGGAAGATATACAGATAGAGACAATGAGGAAGAAAAGCAAGAAAGAGGGAGATAAACAGTAGAATAAAGTGAACATGAAAGAAAAAAGTTTCATGAAAGCACAGACTGTTGAGCTACTGCTGGAGAAAAGCTCTGCTCTTGTAACAATGAAAGAGTGATGTGGGAGGAACAGAAGGACAAAAGTGGAAAGAATGAAAGACATGAAACACTGACATGTAAACAGATAAAACAGACAGAAACTAACAAAGAAAATCAAGACAGAGAAAAAGAGAGGAGAAGACCAGCTTGGCATTCATGGCTGGTGTATAAAAGAGCAGTGGGGGTAGGGGGGTGGAAGAAGATCAATCATGTGGAATAGCAAAAAGACCTTTCAGCAAACTGCCTTTAATCTTCTGACAATGCAACAAACTGGTTCTGATGTGAAACTTCTTCCTGAGGAGCAGGGGCCCCTGCCTCTAATAACTCCCCTCTGTGAACAAGCTAAATCTTTAATGGAGGGCAAGTTCAGCAACATGCAATAGCCATGGGAAAGTTAAAAGAAAATTCTACCTGTGTTAAAGCTAGAGCTTAGCAGGAAAGTATTTCTTTTGCATTGGTTTCAGATTGTTTTCTTTACATACAGCCTATATTTTATACCTGCAGTGCCCACCTACACTCGCATAGACACGCATGGGTATAATCTAAGAGAAAAAATGAATGGTATGTACAGAAAATTATTTTATGTGCTATATGCAAAAAAGCCCATTTCATTCTTCTGGTAACCCTGACCTGGAAATATTTATAATAAAAAACTTTAAAAGCCTCTAAAGCTCAAGGTCCTGTGGTGGTGTTGTGAATCAAAAAAGTTAAGTTCAGTTACAATTAATTCTGTTTATAACCAGGAGCTTAGATCAATGCAGGTTAAATACATTTGGGGACTAAGGTTCTCTTGAAAAATGAGTTTACTATCATGGTGTCAATTGATGAAGATGCTAATGGTAACACTAGAAGGCACCCTGCTCTGATAAATAACCTAGGAAATCACAACTGGAAACGGCAGAAATAAACACTATTCCCAGCTCTTTATTTACAGTGATACTAGTTCTGCGAAACCATTAAGCTAAGCATCAGCATGCTAACATGTTCACAATAAAAATGCTCACATGCTGATGTTTAGCAGGTTTTAAGTTCACCTTGTTTACCATCTTAAGGACAGTATATTTATTAATATGCCAACATTTGCTAATTTGCTCTGACTACTAGACAAAGATACTTTACTATTAAAAAAAAAATTGATCCGCATAGTTGCACTAAACACTGCAAACAGTGCATCACTATGTTCTGCAGGACTCATCAGCTGGGTACTATGGATGTCTGTACAAAACATCATGACAATTCAACAGCTGTTCAGATATTTTACTCTAGACCACACTGGTGGAGTGACTGAGGCATTGCCATCTCTGGAGCCACCCTGTGTACTAAAAAATTATGTTTTTATAGAACTAAACTGCAAATGCAATTTTGTAAGAAATGTAATTGCCACTGGATTCTATTTACCAAAACATAAATGGCTGCATCCACTTTGTCTGTCTACCGAGGTATTACACTTTTTATGGTTGGGTTTAGCACTCACAGCACTTAGTTAAGGTCAACCAAAGATTGTGGCCTGGCTTAAAAGAAAAGCTTAACAGTCACTTCAGACTCAATGTGTTTGTTTACCTTTAAATGAAACCACAGTCTTGCTATAAGCTGAAAGTGAATTTGTTACATAAACGTAAGCATACACATGCCTCTGGAGTCGAACTTGTGTGTGTGGTGTGACCTATGCACTGTATGCCCACAATTTAACTAGACAGAATCCATCCATGCACAAGTCATGCAGTTTAGCTGCAGAGGCATGATCGTTTTGGAAGACAGGCTTGCACAGAGATATGCTAGGTGTTGTAAACTGTTAGGAGAGTGGTCTAGACCATCATCAAATGTGCTGGAACGTGCTGGGTTTAGTTTTTATGGCTAAGATGCCAATGTGCAACCACAACATTTCTGAAAACACCTACCTTATCAAAGACATGTTGATTTAGACCAAATACATGTAACATCCCCAAGGCACTTCACAGTGTAAGACCTTAGAGAATTTAACAACACAACTGTATGGAATTATATAGAAAACCCATAGTTGTATTCTACTGTATATACTTAAGGTCAATAATATCCTAATCGTGCCATGCAGGAATATGTGCTGTTTGTCTGACATGTTTAATTGTGTTCGTCATGACCCGACACACAGCGGGAACAGTACTTTACAATGTGCAGGTTTGAGTACTGGCGCAGAAGATATGCTTTACAATAACAAGCACTTTTCCCAGAAATTTCACCACTAGTTAAAGAAAAAAATATTTCAGTTTTAAGTTTCTATGTTTTTAACTCTCCCAGTTGGCATCAAGACAAGTAGACAATCACTTTTAATTACTGACAGTTCAGAAAAAAAACATGACAGGAGGGAAATAGATAAGCTGACATTTTGGCAGGCAATCAAGCATAAAAGGACTAATGGCACCAATTACAGCTGATGTGAGGTAGGGTGATCAGTGTTTCTAAAGCAAGGCCTGCTTTTGATTCTAATGTTTTTCCAAAATGTGTTTTACGTTGAGTCCCTGCCATGTGTGCTTTTTTGGTGCATGCAAGAGGGAAGGGCTATTAGAGTGTACAAGTGTACAATCACATTATTTAAAACAGAAGTTCTTCATGGGAGCAAATGCAATGAGCAGTGTTGCTTATAATTAGTCGGTTTAAAAAGATTAAGGCACAAAGTGCTTTTGTCCAAAAATGTACCCTATACTCTGTACAGGCTCAAAGATAAGACTCACAGTGTATTTAAGATACAATAAAATACAAGTAGGGAATGAACTTTCTTGTTTGCTTACAAGTTTCTATCCAATTGTAAAATATTAAAATTTTCCATAAGCCCTTGATCCATTTTCAACTGTATATCAGTTGACAAATGACTGTGTTCTTTTCAGACAACGGCCATTTGCAAACGCCACCTTTTTAAATACTGTGTGTCACTTTTATGGTAATAATAATTTCAACCCAAAGTCATTAACAGCTCCCCATCAATCATGTCTGCCCCCAAAGTGAGAGATGTTACAATAATAATGGATGATCAGGTGTGGTGCTGCGCTGCTGCAAAGTATGTTGCCATAAATCCTCAATACACAAACCGTGATCTCGGAATGGCGTAATATACATCATTTCCTTTCATGTACCTACTCGTTGCACCCCATTTCCCTCCAAATGTCCTTGGTATGCCTCTCTCTTTTAACTCAACAACTTTTGCTCGCACTCCTTTACACTCATCTTTATGCATCTGAGGCACTGAATTCTGAGGTGAGGTAGTCAATGTTGTTTTTTATGTCTGCCACTCATGGCTTAGCTGGCAATATCAGCTTGATGTACACATAAAGACAGCAATGGCATAACAGCATTGGAATAATAGTAAAGCACTAGAACTTTTAATTAAAGGATGTATATAGTACATTTACTGTAGTCATTGTATTAGATATATAAAACTGTACCCCTTCATGTCTGTCTGCATTGTATCAAGTAGGACTATCTTAAAGTGTCTGGAACACTACACGACATTACAGACCATAAGAATACACCTGCAAAATAGAGAGAGAAAATTACATTTTTTAAGAGACTCATGTTTCCTTAGATGTGTCTTTTAAGACGGTTTAGAACCAAGCTACAAACCAAGGAAGGGTTTTAATGTTGCTTTTTCAAATTTAATTCCCGTGCTGAATCAGTTTATCAAATCTGAATCTTTTCAAATTCTTTATTTAGTCTGCAGCAGTTTGTAGTAGTGGCCAAATATTATATATGTATTACATATCTACAGTAGTAACAAACTAATCTATATTGTGGAAGAACAAAATATATCACTTAATATTTATTCTCACTTCGTGTAATGACATTAATAAAGCAAGTAGCAAATTAAGGACCAATTACCTGACAAGGCAACATGGTGAAATATCACTGTCAGTATAACTATCAAAAAGAATTTCCCCATCGTGGGATAAATAAAGTCTTATCTTATCTTATCTCAAACCCAAGGCTTGAGGTATACTTTCTGTAGACTGACGTACGAACTTTACAGCATCTGTGCCATTGTTCACATTCTTCCTTAGTTGCAGTTTGTGCCTGTTTGAAGGGTTTAAAAAGGTCAATCACATGACTGAACAGGAAGTCTCGTTTTTTGGGGAAAAGAGGAAAAATCACTCAGCCTCTTTTGCTGCACAGCTATAGAAGCTAAAATTAAAACAAGAAGCTAAAGTGTTAATATTTTCTATGGACTGTCCACTTAGCATTATCTTAAGTGGACTTGGGACTGCTACAGGTCCTAGAAAACATATGACATACCCTGTCAGCTGAGGCCAAGGACTTCTTTAACATATTGGATGGTTTATGAATATTTAAACAAATGACTTGTTACCTTGTTAACCTACTACAAATATTATTTTTTCTGTTTTTTCAAATGACTCTGGAACTGGTTTAAGCCAGTCCACCATGTTTGTTTACAACAGCTGAGTTATCACACACTGCTTTATGCCATCAGTCTTTTATTCTGTGCTGAGGTCTGGATCTATTATGTAAAAAAAGCAGGCAACAATAGCACATTAAAACATTATGGTGCCTCTACTAACTGATAAGTTTACCACCACAATACCTCAAAGTGCATAACAGTTTCCCTGGTAGCAATCAGCAGTCAAAACAACTTCTTAAGTGCAATCTTTCTCCTCTCATTACACATACATACAGTAAGCCTGGAGCCAGTGCTCAGGCATGCATATGGGGTAATGGCCAGAGTACAGTAAATGTCCTATGACTATTGATCCTACTTGGTAAGATCATGAGTGAATGCTGGGAAGCTGAAGGCGTATGCTCAGGAGTCTGGGCTGTCCATGCTGTCTGGGCTCCTAGATGTCCGGAGGTGGTCAGGGAGGCTGGAGACAGCAGCAGACTGAGTGGAACCAGCCGCAATGCTACGCGACCCATACAATGGCTTCTCATTTCACTCTAAACTAATGATTGTGGCTCTGGACGGTGAAACTTTACCTGCTGCTTCTGGTTTAAACAGGAATAAAAGAGCAAACTATTGAGTACTTGGGTTTCATTGACCAGTGGGGTCATTTCTATTGTTTAGAGTTCTTTTTATGATTTCACACCAATGTACCATTTACAGGGTTCTGTTCTGCAAGATGCATGAACTCTATTACATTTATATGAACTTTGGCATCCAGAGTCTGCCGAGACTTGGCCACTGTGGTGCATTGTCACGTCTATACAAATAATATATTGATGGCTAAGCTCTCTGCAAATTTTCTCTTACAGCAGTCACACTGTGGGGCACAAGCTACAGAAATGCTTCAAACTCTACTGGAGTTCTGCTAGCCAAAGACTCCCTGGAGACTCTGGCAAAAGAGCAGAATGTCTCGTGTGATGTCAGTGGACCTGTCAAAGCAATCTGTTTTCCTCTGCCATAGGTCAGAGGCCAGAACACTGAGCATACAGCATGCCACGTACTGTATGACTTGAATGCTGGTGCTGTGCCCTGGGCTATTCCACCTGTGCACCTTCCTCATTTCTTCCTCTGCCTCTGTTCATCTTGCTTGATTATCTGCCTTTATTCCCTTCCACTTTTTCTGTTTCCTCATATTGTTTTGAATTCTAGTGGTGCCCTCTTTCCCTCAACTTCATTAAGAGATCTGCACATGTTGTTCATACTCGGCTGCACCTTGCTCTAGTGTCCTTGAGATCCAGAGTTGGAGGCAGGAGTGGGTTTTGTTGTATTCATGCATCGCTTACTCCTCCCTGGGTAAAAGTAGATCAAATGTGTTTTGCCTAACCTTGAAGCTGTTCAACTCCCTCTCTGCTCTTTTTCCTGCATAAAAAAAGAAAAAATGTCCGACACCAGCAGTCCAGTGTGAAGCTTTTGGAGTGAAGTGAAAGTCTGTAATTTGGGGCCCTGAGCAGGGAGTCTTCGTTACATGTCAAGGAGAATTATAACTTGAGATTATAAAAAGGTTTTTTGGAAGGGGTTACTTTTCAGCATGCCATGTTAGCTTCCTCATTTTCCATTTCTTTCCACCTTTTCTTTTTATGTCTAAATACAACTGGACTCCATTTACTCATTGAATGAATGCCATGCCAGCTATGGGGTGTCTGCTCTACCTTCATTACCAAGGCCAGTTTCAATTCATGCCTTAATGAAAGGAACTTTTGCTTTCTCAACAGGGGATGCAATTACTCTCTGTATTTCATAACATTATTACCATCTGAGGTGTGTGGCTGTATTGTGGATGTCTGCATTTAGGCTATGAGACCCTCGGAGACCCAGAGTTAATGAGCAAGGTTAGGGCACACTGTGTCATCTGAGCAGTGAAGCCATTTGCTCCTAAATGACATTTTCTTTGTGAGTATGAGTCCATATTAGTAGCTAATATGGAGTGTCATCCGAGGCATCTACACTGTGTTCATATTCATAGAAGAGTGAAAATGAAACTGGGGGAGACTTTATTAAGTATGACATTACCATACACCTTATATATCTATATGGAGAATGAAAAAATAGTATTCACTTCGTCAGACACAGGTATTCACTATGTCCTCACCTTAATCTCATCTTTCAGGCACTGAGCCATAAAATGGAGTCTCTGGGGAAGGAATATCACTGACAGGAAATTATGAAAAAGAATTAATTTGACCTTTGCTTGCAGCAAGAAAAAGAGAGCGAGAGTGAGAGAAGGAACGGAAGGAGATAGAAAGGGGGGTGGAAAGCTGGAGTCAAGGGATGTTTAAGGAGGAAGAGCCTCTACAGAGGGTCTCAGGGTCCTCTGGATCCTGAGGAGAGAACTCACATAATGAAAGCCACAGCTCCATGCACACTGGCTCAAAAGATCTGATTCACTAAAAAGCCCAAAGGAAGGACAGTAGTCACTCTGGGTCCCTTAAGTCTTTCAGTCCTCAGATTGAATAGATTCAATAAGAACTTTGGTGTAAAGATAGTCTGTTCAGTCATGATGGAAAACACGAGATACGCAGAAAATATATGCTGGTAGCCTTCCTTCACTAAAGACTGCTGAACTCAGTAGCAAACCTGACAAATTGTTTGTTATGTAGCCTACCATTTAAGCGAATACGAATAGGTTTGTGTTTGAGCTTTTCCCATGCACAGTCAACACATTAACAGCTCTGGTTCTTAAATATTAGCTACATTAAAAGTTTGAGTAAATATTTCTCGTATAAAATCATTTTCTCTTGCTATTCTAGCTTTTATTATTATTATTTTATTACATTTAGCTGAATTACTCTTCTGTAATAACATATTACATTTTCTAGATAAACCTAATGTGTGGATATCATTTACATAAATGCATTTATGTGGAAGTGTATGTGTTAAAGCCATAGATGAAACTGACTTTAATATCTGTTAAATGTCACATTCAGAGGTGCCATTATATAAACGATGTCTTAAATTAATTGTCTAATTTTGAGACAGTTCAGAACACTTAGTCATGCTAACAATGTTCTGTCTTTAAGCATGTTAGCACAAAAAAACTTTTAGATTTTATCCCACAATCATCAAACTGAAGAAACTGAGGAACCCACGAGTAAGCAATTCTAGCTTATGTGGGTAGCTCAGTAAAGTTTCTACGTCACATTTCATTTCAGCAGAACTTACATGTTGAACTAGTAAAAATCCATGAGGAAAACAGGCAAAGGAGGACATGCTGTTCAGGGAAGATCTCTGACACAAGAGGTTTCCTCAATGAAGGCAGAGAGAGATAATTCATTAAGGTGCCTGGAGCAAAGGAACCAAGGTCTGCTAAAGCACAACAGGAAAACTTCCTTCATTTCCTGCCCCGGGGCGACACTTCTCTACCAAAGCTGTTACTGAACCTTTTCACCCTGGGACCAAGAATTTTACTCTTCTGTGATTCAGGCTCAGAAAAGTTACTAAAGCTTTTCTAGCTTTAGCTCTCTTCTATTCCCAAATAACACCTTCACAAAATAGAAGATAAAAAAATTTGTATTTATTTACTTAATTTCGAACACATAACACTAGCTGAGTGGTGACAGGCTACGAAAAATAAGAAAGGAACCATTTTTTAAATACTAACAGACTAAAATCATCATGAATTGCAGGGACTCAACTTCTCACCAACTTATAATAGATGTTAAGATAACAGACACAATTGAAGAAAAGTGAAAATGTCTTTTAAAGCTGCCTTCGTCTTCTCTTTTAAATGAGACTGTTAAAGTAAATGAAGCATAAACAGCAAGCCTGTGTCTGCATTCACAGATTAACACTATGTACTCAGAAAAGCACTTTCATAGAGCCCTGTCAGCTGTGTAATTCAGGAGTAATGATTTCACAAACCAGTAATAGTGTATTTACTGGCATAGGACTGTTATTGAAAATGGTTATAAGCATGAAATTGAATACAGAAGAAGAGTAAAATTAGATTTTTTTTGAAGAGGGAGAAACATAACAGCTTC
>OMLM01012357.1:10294-22212 GCA_900302695.1 Helostoma temminkii
TCTTTGTATTTGAGTTAATTCAGAGACTAAGTACAGTCACAAGAGGGTTTTACACACAGCTATTTGTATGTATTTGCCATAATCAGGAAAACAACTTAATTAATGATCCTCATTTCCTATTTTCTGAGGTTTTACACTTATGTCAATATGAAGCCACAACTAAACAAAACTAATGAAATTCTCAGAAGAGTGACATGCTTTATTTTTAAATCTGCCGTCTTAATTTAGAAATCTTTGTTGTTTCTATGGACACATATACTAAAAGTAATTGGAAACTGTACAGCAAATATGTCTGTGCCAAACTGATTTTAAAGGAAACACTGAACTGACTAGGCATTTTGAGCCAATTCAACTTTTTTTTTATTACCTTGTTTCCTTTGTTTACCTCTATTTATTGACAACTTATTAAATATTCACTCTTTTCATATTTCACGTCTTTTGTGTTCAGACTTAATTAAAGCCTTTTTTTCCTTCCCCTTTCCTCGACACTGAGGAGCACAGTAAAATAGTGGTACGCCACAAGTGCTCTCCAATCATCAAAAAGCAAGGTTTCTTCTTTTTATTTTATTTTTTTTTAATCACAGAGTTTACTAAGGTTTTTCTAAATTCTTTTCAAATGGCAACACACACTGAAGGAAGACAAGCTCCCTCCTACATGAGCTAAAGAAATCTTTATAGATGTCAGATCTTTGCATGCTAATGAAGCAGACTACGAGATTTGCTTTAATGGAATTTCCTCAGAAACTGGACCATTTTATATGCAAGTACAATATTCAAACTGTATGTACTTGATGAAAATAAAATGAAAAATAAAAAGAAGCAAGTTACTAATATGCTACTGATGTTAAGTGCAATCAATATCTATTATCACATTGTTTATATGTTCTTACATAACCGTGCCCTCAAAGGGTAAAAATGATAAAAACGATAATGATGAAATATGTTTGTCTCAAACCTCTTTCTGCACTGTTTCTGTCTTCTTATTTCCAATATTGGAAATTATGAGATTTTGGATCTTTCCTGTTTGACAAGCTTGGATGTGAAAAAGTAGCCAAAGTTTGACTTTTTCAGACTTTCTTTCATTCATTTTTTACAACATATTTTTTCCTTATGTTTGAATGTGGCCATTACAGCTATAAACACAAGTGCCTAGAAAACATGATCAATCAAATATGTACATGCATGCTGATAATAATAAACATTGATCTAATTCATTAAACTTCAGTGTCATTCTGCTATTCCTCTGCTGACCTCTACAGTGCATCATCCCTGCATTGTCATTATTGCTCTCTCCCAACTGGCTGGGAATCACTACATTAACCATTCTTGTTTTGCACCCTGCACCAAGTACAAAGTGTCCCTATCAGGCCACGCACTCGACATACTGAAACCATTGTTGTTTGGGTATCACTTTCTATTTGTAGTGCCTTGGCCCATCTCTGTTGACTGTAACCAATAAGTGATGAGCCTCCACTTTCTTCATCCCCAAGGCAAAGAGAGAGAAGGGAAATCTAATTATTTCCCTCCCATGGCCTAGCAAGCCTTAAAGGTTAATCACTGCCCGTCTAGCTAATTCTGTCTGGGTACACTGCAGTAATTACAGCACCTCACTCTCTCTTGCCTCTTTCTTCTACTGTGTACCTTGCTCACTCCAGTGCTCTTTATAGATAGATGTCTCTCTCTCTCGGTACATCATGCTCATCCTTCTACATTGATAGCGGTCTCTGCTGTTCTCTCTCTAACATACACCTATATTGAAAAAGATAAATATAAAATGAAGCCTGGGGCCTTGAACTACAGAAAACCCCAGGCCCTCACAAGCGTACATTACAGACAGGCGATTAATCATTTTTAGACATCTGTTTTTTTTTTTTTACTAACTTAATAAACTGCAATCAAACTGCCATACTGTTTCATTCATTCAGCGTGATACATATGAGCTGAATTCTTAGATGTTACATATCTATGTTTCATAGATATACTGTATAAGGTTGTATTGGACTTCCATCAGCTCTCAAAGGAAGGAGGGCTTCCTTTTCTCACCTCCTCTTTCTCACACTTCTCACTCTCCATTTATTCTTTTTTTCTCTCATCCTACCTTCTTGTCACCTACTGTCTCCGTCTTCTCACCATTCCTCCTCCTCCTTTCTTTCTCTTCATCATCTCATCCCCTCTCCCCGCCAACCTTCTCACTTCATTTCTCTCTGGCTCAGCTTTCTACTGGTTACAGCTGTATTTCCCTCTAGCAACAGCTCGAGGAAGCGAGCCCTGGGCCTAGAAATACTCCACCATCTCTTCTCCTTCCAATTTTTCTCTCCCTGCCAAAAGCATCTCCAGAAGCGACAGCTAAGGAGACTTAAAACACTTCCCTTTTCTCTCTTCCACTTTTTCACTCCATCACATGCATTCATTACAGTAATACTGTAGTTAGTAAATATGAGAAACAGTGGATATGAAAATGGTTATGATACAATAACCAATATAAAACCTTTTTTTAATATATTTTTTCCTTTCTAAAATCCTATCCTCACTTAAACTAATTTAAGTAACTTAAAATAATTTATGACAAATTCACAGTAGGCCCCCTCTAATTTTCTAAAGTAAAATTATATTTAGCCGCAGAGGTCGACATGGGTTCCATCAAGAGGCTGCTTCCTGCTGAGGCCACAGGCCTGACACTGTTGAGGGTATTGTCAATAGAAAGAGGAGGAGAAGAGAGGAGAGGACAAAAAGTGACAATGCAAGGAAACAAAAAGTTGAGAGGCCGAGAATAGTCCTTAGTAAAATGTCATCACTCAGCCAAACTCTATCCCCTGTACCCACTATTTTCTACTTTGCTTGGGGACGATGAAGGTTTTCTTGCACTCCAAATATCATCCGGCAATTTCATGGAGTGACAAAGATCCCTAGAGTTTCTATCTCAGCCCCAGGAGCAAAACCTCTTTGAGAGTCTGTGGGAAGGTGGGTGTTGATGATGGTAGTGGTGGTGATGTGGAGTGGTGCTGGTAGCGATGATGGAGGAAGGTAGTTGTTTGTTGTTGATTTGCTGAGGAAGGGACAAGGGAAGCTGAGAATCATCGGGCGAGAAGGAGAAAGTGAGGAGAGGATGGAAAACAACAGCACCTGGCTGGTTGCATTGGGCAGTGAGAAGTGCATTCTGTTCAAGCATAGAAATGAATAACTGCAGGGTGACACCGTGTGCATGGGAAAAGCTAATAAAGTTTTAGTAATGCAATAATCATAGACTGTATATGTGCAATGAAATGCAAAGTATATGCAGTACAGCACTGTTAATGTTGTAAATGTGAATGTTGTTAAGAAGCATAATACATGTCATTGATGAAAGGTCTTTAGAAATTAATTAAAAAGAAGCAACAATATAAATGTTTTTATTTAACTATATCTTGCGTGAATACATATTGTAATGGTTTATTTATTGCTAGATTACAATAAAAAATCTCAAATGTTTGATATAACTTTCATAATTGTTTTGGAATTGTTCTAGAAATTCTAAAAGTCACAACACACATCACAAAGTTATGAGGGTTTTTGTTCTGTCAGCATGCCGGCACTGATCGGCTTTCTGCTTGAAGTGGAGTTAAATACCTTGTAAATTATTACAATGGAAAATACAAATACCAGTGCAGCACAAGTCTGGTTTGGATTCTCCACTACTGCATCCCAGGTGAGACAGCTTACTATTGGTCACCAAAGACCTGTGTTTATTCACTCAGGCTCCTTGAGCAATCACTCTAATCACAACAATTCCAGTGGGGTTAAGTGTTTTAAATGCAAAATGTCGTCTTTCTGAACTCATGTGTCTGGGCAATACAGCTGAACTAAATAATATCTAGATAATAACTGTAAATGAAAGCAAGACATGTCTTTTCTCAACATTGACAAGTCATCATACTGTACTGTATTTACCCATCCAACTGTGATCACTTTACACCAAAAGAGACAGTATGTGCTTGACGCTTATAGTTGCATAATCAGTTTTATAATTCCCTGCAGCTTTTCAAAACATGCAGTGATTGCCATGACTACAGATGGCATGTACATAAGCACTGCACAGTAAACTAATTGAATATTTATCAAAATATGAGATGTCAGTCTCTTTGTGAATAATGTTTAACTGAGGGAGACAGATGCAGCATGTGCCCACAGTGCTTCAAAGCTTGTGTGAACAAATGATATACTGAAGGAAAACTTAAGTATTATTGTAAAATATGCGAATTGTGAGAATATTTACTGGACTGGGTCAATGAGTAAAAAAGGGTATAGTGTCTACCTTGTGTGAGAAGTTGAAGAGTCCTGACTTCCTCTCGGACACGAAGCTGTAGAACCTGCTGTAGGATGTGCTGCCTCTGGGCATCATGTATGATACCCATTCTTTCCAGCTTTCTGTCTGTCAATCTCATCAGAGCCCGCCCTAAAAAGAAAAGAAAATAATGAGGCTGATGGTTAAGGGACATATGGAGCAGGGAACCAGTGGGAATTCACTATGCACAGCTGGAGATACTCTAAAAGGGTGGTGATAATGCATTTATATCAGAGGAAGGACAGAGTGAGGACACAGACAAAAACTGTAGCCACAAAGTTATTGCCATACGTGTGCATCGATAATGAGCTTTACAATGTTGCAACATGTTTTCTATTATAAAAACAAAAAAACAAACAGTTTTAATAGTCTTTCCTTATTACACAATTATGGTGGAATCTGCTATTAATCCCTGCAGATTCTTACATAAATATCAGTACTATATATCCCTGAAGCAGGAATCCTACTCAGCTCTTTCCTTAATTGCAAATCCTTGTATAAAATCCATAATTTAATCATGCAATCAGTTTCTATGACAGAGATTTGGCCTGCTGATAAAATGCAAGTGGAGTATAGTCAAATTATTAATGCTTGTTATGAGTGCCTTTGAAATGTGGGATGGTAAGCAGACAGGATGATAATTCAGGGTAATTACTAGGCATTAGGTTGGACCCCAACAGCTCCCTTTGCTCCTTTGCTCCGATAGCTGCTAGGGCAGAGAGTAGCGCTCATTGGTTATTAGCTGAGGTAAAAATCAGTCCCAGTAGTCTCATTGAGGTTAGACTGTCGCCTTCTTCCACAGTTTTTAATCTCTTTTATGACTGTTTACAAACAAACCACTGAAATGAATAAACCTGAAGCTTCATTTTTTATGATGATGCAAGATTAAAATTGGATTTACAATTTTAAATTGCTGTTCTGGCACTGCTTCATTTTTTAGGAACAGCTGAGAGTAAGGCGGACTTAATAATATCACATCTCTTGACTTGCATCGCTATGACACACCAAGCCCCACACTACCATTTTTTCTACCAAGAGACAGAAGGGAATTGCTGGCAAAGCTAATTACCCTTAAGTGTTAGTGGTGAAACCTTGAGGCTTTGTTAGGCACATTTTCTCTTGCCTTAATAAAAGATGCTCCTTGCTTAGCACTACAGCCAGAAGGGGGTAAAGTGCCAAACATAGTTAAGAAGCTTCAATGCAAAATGGAGCTGAAAGTACCCATTCCATAAATACTGAGGAGCTAAGTAGAGTCATAAATGCTCAGATTGAGTGGAGCCTATTAGACAGAAAGATGGAAAGACAAAGATTAGTGAGGTGGAAAGAGAAGTGGACAGATGACTCAAAGACAGTGCGGATGGCCAAAAGTTGGGGAGATGAGGGAGACGTACAAATTGACAGACGAAAACTGACGTCTACACAAAGCATGCTGTTATAAGTCTATAAATATTGACCAACCATCACTGGGCACCTTATTATGTAACCAAAGATAGATCGGCATGGCAACAGAGGTTCACTTTTTCATCAACTTGAGCAATGTCTATCCTAAATAACAGCAACACAAGAGATAATGCCACAGTAACCAGAGGGTAAACAGGTGGCTCATAGAGAATCTTTATTAATCTAAATAACGACATTAAATTTAATCTGAATTACAAAATAAACCAGTTGTTTGCTTTCAAATATGTTTTTCTTTTCTTCTTACTTATTAAAAACATCTTAGTCAAACAGTGACTATAAATGTCCAGTCACCAAAATCTAGATTAAATGATGAACTATTAGTATTACTGTATCATGTCTGCCTGAGCAAGTTTCATAGCATGAAACGCTTTGGATCAAAGATGAAACCCAGTTCTTCTTAATACATCCAGGGCTGCTATGGTGTCAGTGAGCTACATCCTAGCAGAATAATGCTGTGTTCCTACCAGTCAATTTTGTGAATGTTGTGGATGATGATTTTGATGGAAGTAAATGAACATGTGTCTGATGACAACATTGATGTTTTACCTATTTATTCAGACACGATCTTGGTCTAATCTTAACCACGTGCTGTGAGAGTCTAAACACAACCATAAAATAAGTTGTATAATGTAACCTGTATACTATATGTGGATTACAGGTATATGTGAATACATTGATATCATCCATAGATCGATATCATTATCATCACTTTTCCTGTTACTGGACAATAGGCAGGGAGTACCCCGAAGTCTATCACACTGCCAACATTTAGACCATTCACACTCACATTTATACCCATGAGCAATTTAAACCACGATTAAGTTGCAGTTAATGCTGCAGTATGTTCTCTATAAAAACAGATTTTTAAGACACAAGGTTGGCAGCTGACATCTGGGCAGCTAACTAGCTTTTTAGGTAACAGTTACACTTCAGAGTCAGAGACACAAATATGATTGGTTGAGATACAGATTCATCCATTGTGTATATATAACTTCATGTAACTGCTGTAAATCAGTATAATTTCTTTTGGGGGCTGTAAATTATTAATATAAGGGGTAGTAATGAGTAACTTATTACTCTTCATTTTGAGAAATAATTAATTTTACTTAGAAGAAGAAGCTTAAAGAAGTACAAGCCAGTCGACTCTGGTTGCTGGTTCAAGGCCAGCAATTGAGGGGGGTTGCGTCAAGAAGGGCATCTAGCATAAAAACTTGATGTTAGGACCATGAACCGCAGTGGTGATCCCCAACTACAGGATAAACCGAAAGAGAAAAACAAAACAAAGCAAAACAAAGCAAGCAGTAATGTTTAATTCACTATCTAAGTAATAGGATTTTAGCAAATCAGGACTGTTATCTTCAAACTATTTTAAGTATATTAAAGTGAGCAGGCGGGGTATTGCGAATGTTGCTGACTGTGAACCAACTGCCAGTTCTAGGCAGTGGATGCCAACGCTGCTCCTTCCGGTCGGTGAGGCAGTATCAGCAGGGTGGAACAGCTTCTGTAAGGAGTCCAAGCTTTCACTCTCTCACCCTGCAGTTCTGAGTCATTGGCTTCAACAATCCCACCAAGCCTCAGCTGGGAATTTTTCAAACCGCAATTAATACACTGAGCAGTGTAGCGTGGCCACAAGGAGGAGTAGTAGCAGGAGGAGGAGAACAGGACAGAAGAGGAAATTGGTCAAGAGGAAATAAATGAGCTAAGAGAGGGAGACATGCTTGAAGAAAAGTTGAATCTCTGGAAGTGAGAAAAATAATGAAGGCACGACAAATATAGAACCAGACTGGAATGTGTAGTGAGTGGTGCAAACAAGGTATTATGTCATCTTGGTGTTTTGCTGCTTAGTTAATTCTATGCAGTTACATGTACAGTACTATAAAAGAGCATGGCACCAGTTCACTTGGTGGTTCAACACATAAAGATGATGGAAAAACAAAGACATGGCAAAAAATCATTAACTCTTGACCCAGAATATAGATTTTACACACTCCCATTGTGACATTGTTGTCCCCTTCTTACTTTACAGCAGGAAAGTTAATGCAGGCATGTGTATAAACCCTAATTAAAAAAAAATCTATCCTCCTTCTTTTACAACAGAGTATTGACTGCATTCAAATCTTACTTTCCTCCTCCATTCCTTTCATGCCATCTCTCATTATTTCCACAGAAATGTTAGACATTTCTGAAACTTAACATTAAAATGTCAATCAGCTCACATTTCCATCAACAAACTACATATACTGTTCACAAAAACAAGGTGACATTCTGTATATTAATCACTGACTGCTGTCTGTACTCAAATAGGTTTACTCTATTGTACCGTACTTTACGTGTTAATTCAGTGCCACACTGACACATTACAGTATTTAATTGCTGCTAATATAGCATTTGTAATCTTTTTAATTAAATTAATTTGTGGCCTCTCATTAACATAATTATGCAGTATGATGACAGAGAGGTGGGGTTAATCAATGGCCCTCGTCAGCGGACACTGCAGTTGCTGTATCCTCACTGGTTCTCATTTTACACTTTTGTGGATGTACTAGCATGTAATTGTATCTATATCTGCAGAAGCAGCTTATAAAAATGTTTTGGGTGGTTTTGTTTTCTAATTAGGCGTTTCTTAAAAACATAAATTGAAAACAACAAGGTGGAAAACTATTGTACTGTAATGTACTACATACTGAACTACCATATCTTAATCCACCCTTCTTCTGTTAAAATCCTCCTCCAAGTTCTCTTATCTCACTGCCTCTCTGTGCACCCTTATATCTATTCAGATAGCTTCTTGAAATAAATTTCCCCCTCTTCCTGTGAGGGCTGTTAGTGAATCCAAACTCCCCAGTGCAACTACTTTTACTGTATTTTGAATATTTCTCTACTTGATGTTTTTTCCTGACTTTGTCAGCTACCTGTGGCTTTCTCCATCTCTCTCTGATTAATATCCATGAATATGTACTGTTATAACTATAACCAACTGAATGTATTTTACACACAAACCACCATCTTATACACAAAAACTTTATAGAAACACACTCATGTGACGGCAACACAGTGTCCTTGTGAATTAGATTAATGAGTGGTGGGTGAGCAGCAGTGTTAGGAGCAGAATAATCTGCAGCTATAGCCTGGCACAGTCAACCATAGCTCTGATGAATGGGAGTTAATGTGCATCTATAGACACACAAAAACACACAAGCACACATATCAGGCAAATGTATACACACACACACACACACACACACACACACACACACACAAGGCTACTTCATTTTGCGGATGGAGCTAAAATGCCATGCTAATAATGGCTGTGTGGAGGGCAGCCGTGAGTAAGGATATGAATACAAAGGCAGCAAATTAAACTTATTCTCCCTCCAACATCAAAAAATGGTAATTTTCAGCCTTGAAATATTTTGACAGTGGTACCAGAAGCTGGCAATACAACACAAGAATGTATTCTATGACTGCTTCATCTCAGGTAAATCTTCCACACCAGTCACACATATTTCACAAATCTCCCGCACAGCTGTGTGTCCATATGTGTGTCCTCTGGGGATAAGTGTCACTGCACCGCATCTGCTGAACTACACTCCAAACCTGCACTACACTCTGTCAAGCACAGAATAACAAGTGATACACATTGAGCACTGGAGAGTTAAGTGTATAAGTGATAGGATCACCCTCAGGAATAAAAGTAGAATAACAGTATTGAATTCAACCAGCTGATAGCAACAAAACAGGCTGGCAGCATTGGGCACATCCTTTACCGGTGTTCACTGTGATATAGCACACCTTGAAGTCCTTCAAGTAACTGGTAACTGATTGTCTCAGTGACTGGGTTGCTTGTAGCCCTGCAGCTAAAAGGCTACTGCAGCTACTGAGCACCTGTGATCCAATGCTAATGCTGTTCTTGATAGTAAAAGAAGAGGCCAGATACGATCGTAGAGAAGAGACTTCAGTCTCAGTAATGAAGGTAGTCCAGTCAGCCATAGAGGGAGAAAGAGACACACAACTACACACCTACACACAGATAATAAGCTGCCTCAGTTCTCCACTTGCACCGCAGCAGTGGCCTCATGCTGATTTCACCGCTACTGATCTTTTTCAGTTTGCTGATCATTATACTACAGCTCTGTTGGTTAGCCACAGCTAACATCCTGCAGACAGCTCACTGAGATTCCAAAGCTGTGGAATTGGTACAGATGACTGAAAGCACTCTAAGGTTCACAGCTAACTAGCTCTCCTGAATTAAACAGGAAACTATCAATTTCCGTGATCATTATGGAAAGACTTCTGAGTTCTGTAAGCTGTAATTGATAGCAAAATATCAGTTGTTAAGAGTTGGAATTTTGCCCTCTTTGATTTTTGGTGTAACAATAAGACTGAGTAATTTTACAACATCTTAATCCATCCTAATGTTCATTTTGGGTTTTGGGTTTTTGTTAGTACAGATATTAATTAAATGTTTTGGACAAAAATTTTTTATTTGACATGTTAGAATTAATGCCAGTTCAGATATTTTTATTCCTATAAAAAGTATTGACCCATTATTAAAAAATGAAAATTATTGTCCGGCAAGTAGAAGTACCCTTTAGATTTTCTACTCAAGTAATAGTATGAACCTAAAGTACTTAAAGTACAGTACAGTACGCTAAGAAAGCTGTATCTAAAACTATGTAGAAATTAATGCTTTTGATAAGGTAAAATCAGACGTCTATTCTGCATTTATTTGACAAATTCTCAAATGCAAAAATTTAATTGAGTTGTTGCCTACAGACTGTGGAACACAAACAGCAGTCAGTAAAGGTGTGGTTGACTTTGATAGGCAACATCATTCTCTACTCATAACCATGGTACTGAATAAATATTCAGTAACATGAACCAGCCTCGTGTCTACATTGTACCTACTATTGCTAAGCTACTGTGGTTGGTGGGTACCGAGAAGGATCAACGGCAGTCTTTTAGCATCCCACAACTACCCTACATTTTTCCTCTGCAATCAGCACATCTCTTCGTATCAAACAAACCAGCCGAGACACTTCTGCTAGTTAAATTTAGCCAAACGGGCAAGCTAGTCAGCATGCTAGTGGCATGCTATATAGCAAAACCACCAAACATCTCAAAGAAAACATCTACTTTCTCAAGTACTTTTCTCTACCTTGTGGTGCAGCAAGCATTACCCACCCCATCTTATAATATTTTAAATAATTAATCACAAACCAACAACATCTCTTGTGCTACCTCATGTTGGCAAGCAACTACAAACAACACACTATGCTAGCTGAGCCACCAAACATTTTTCTCAGTAACAACATGTTACAACGAGTAACATGTCACAAATTTCAACATAAGGAAGAACTATGCAAGTTTTACCCACATCTTTCCCCTAATCACTAACTTTTTTCTAACCCACAGTCATTCACTGAAACTGGGTACACTGCCTGCACAGCCACATTTACCTACGTTAGGCTCCGCCCTTTTATAATTTTACAAAGTCAGGAGGGGAAAAAAGCTGATTTTCCAACAAAATCCTTACAGTCAATCCCCACTTTGTAGACCTTACCCTTCCAACCACACCCACTGCCACCTCTCCTCTCTGAGAACTCCAAACAATGCCAAGCCAGAGGATACAAGAACATTTCCAAGCCACTGAATAACCTTTGAGGTAACGTTAAATCCATCCAACAACTTTTCACGGAAGAGCTGGAAGAAACTGTGCATACAACTGTTGACTTGGTTCTTCACCAGCTGAAGCTGATGTTAACAGATGTCTCTATGGTATATGATCAGACAAGATGCTAAGTTTGGCACAAACCAAAAACTGCACATAATTACAAATACACCATCCCTACTATGAAGCATAGTGGTGAATGGGGGTGCTTCTGGGTGGTAGGCCCTGGAAGGCTTGTGAAGGTGGAGTGTAAAATGAATAAATAAAAATATTAGTAAGTCCTGGTGGAAAACCTGGCAATATCTACAGGATATGCAAGACAATGACCACAAGTATACAGATAAAGCTATACACAGTTGATGTAAAAACAATTTTAATGCTCTGTAATGGCTAAGTGGTGTGCTCATATGTGCAAAGCTGATTAAGTCCTATCCACTGAGGCTCAATGCTGTAATTGCTGCAACA
>OMLM01012357.1:25258-42467 GCA_900302695.1 Helostoma temminkii
AAAAAGGTGTGAGTACTTTTTAAAAGCTCTGTAAAAGCAAAATTTCCATAAAAAATTTTCATATATTTTTCTGAGACTTCCTACCAGACTTTTACACATAGCTTAATGTTTTATTGTAAAAACTAACCAGATTCTCTATCAGTCCCATGTCTTTACCTCCTGTTCATATCATTTGCTCTGCTCTGTGCTGCTTGACACGGCTCTGCCTTGTGGTATCGAGTGTAGCATTACAAGTATGAGTACTTGAGGGTGGTATCGGACCTGATACTGGTACAGTCTTGTACACCTTAAACTTCTGAATAATATGTGCAACTATAGTCACAGGAACATCAAGCCGCTTCGAGATGGTCTTATGCTCTTTACCTTTAACATGTTTGTCTATAATTTTCTTTCTGTGGTCCATGTTCAGTGTGGTATGATATCATGATACCAAACAGCACAGTTTTCACCCTCTAAAAAGACAGACTGACTGATTACAAGTTTAAAAACACCTGTGATGAAAATTACAGGACACAATTTGGTTTAACATGTCCCTAGAGGTACCATTATTTATGTCCAGGCCAGTTTTATTTGTTTGTTTTTTTTAAATGCTTCTGTTGAACCACAATTTAAAAGCCATGTCTGATTTTCAATAGTTTAATGTTATTTAAGTGACCATCATGAGTTTTTCCTTTCTTCATAACAATATTTTTCCTTTTTGTTATTATACAAAAAACATAACTAAATAAGGTGGTACGGATTTTTTGCACCACTGTATGATATATTAAGAGACATAAGTATACATCTTTATGTAACTGGTATACTGCATTTATTCTCTGATATCTGAGGATTCATTTCCACAAAACAAGGCTGACATCTATCCAAAACACCCAAACAGAACAGTAATTAATTTTATATCACACATTGCTATATAATCACCTTGCAAATGGCATCATTAACCACAATTCCTTCCATCTGTGGATCAAACAGCTCATCAGCAGTGAGCTGTTTAGATTCCCCTTCGGAAATTACATAAAGCTATGGCCACCAGTGGACCTATTTTGTGGATCGAGAGTTGACATGCAGCCACATTAGTCCCTTTAGCTCCTTTACTATATGCTCCTCTATTACACAGCAACACTTTAAATGCAGTATGTGGTGCCTGTAAAATTGTTTCATCACTCAAGTATTGTTTAGGCCTGTTGCTGGGTGTCCAATTTTAAAATATTGTTTGTCACCCTTCATCCTTTTCTCATCAAATATACATTTCATGCCCAGTGTGAGACCGTTCGGTGGATGTGAAGATCACACACAGGCTGCTGTTAATTTCAAAGTAGAAAGATGAATCCTGCAGATGGGGTCAAACACAGACCTATAAACTACTGAAGTGATAGTGACCTGCTGTAGGCAGGCCCCCTTTCATTCAACCACTAATATTATAGGCCATTAACTATTCAGAGTAAGGCCTTATGACACCATACATCAATGGAAATTATGAGACTGAAAATTCATTTAGAGAAAAAAGCCAGTGGTTGGTGTGAGTACTTTGCCCTGCATTTTCAGGTCCTAAATCACACTAGACTGAAACACACACAGACTATAGAGATATTAAAACCTTCCATATAGGTATAGAAAATGACTATTAAGACACACAAAATGACCACAAGAACTACAAAAAAACTAAATGTCTACAACATGAGCATTAAAAGATGCAAGAAACAGAAGGCTCTATTCTCACTTATCCTCTCAGGATCTGAAGAAACGGTGGATTTATTTGGTTTTTGGCAGAATGGACCTCACAGTAGTGGAGAATCTGTATGAGTGAGCTTTCCTGTCAGAGTGAGGACCTGTACGTCGCTGCTGGGATCACTTCAAGAATGGAGCTGACTGTATGTGACCTAAACCTGGGTCTAGTTCAAGGTTTGAAGTTGTGTTACCACTTTAAATTTTATTGTCTTGTGTGCAACTCAGAATGATGATCGGTTGGTACCGGTTGGTAAAAAAATGTAAGCAATTTGTTATGTGTTTATTTGGCCAGACTGTGTAAAAATCACATGGTAATACCGATACCACTTAATATCAAGCCGCGTCAATCAGCACAGAACAGATGAGAACGGGAAGTAATGGCACATGACTAATAGAGAATCTGGTTAATTTTCAAAGTAAAACATTAAGCTTTGCATAAAAGTCCCCCTCTTATGTCTGTAGGTGGTTGACTGAATGCACCCAGTGCTGGTTTCTTCTGAGAGCACATGCTCTGACACTAAAATAACTGTGTGTCAAAACATACAAACTAATTAATTATGAGGATTAAGATAGCTTGAACAACGGCAAATATTAGATCAATTTCTGTTTGTTTAGTGTTAATTTAAGAACATATCCTACTTTCCCAGCACAAACACCCACAGAAAATACCAAAATCTTAAAGTTGGCCAAGACAGATACACAATGTTTCTACTTGCTCTAAATGAAAAATTAGGCTTTGGAGAAGATGGACTAAACATGACTCAAAGCCAGGCCCAGTGGAAAACAGGATACTAAGATAATTGCGTCGCTGTTAAAAATACTAGATTCCACCATCTCCTCAATGATGGAGCCTAAGTAACCTACCTATTCTGAGCTGTCATGACATTGTTGACACCGTCTAATGAAAAGTAGAAATATGGAATGTACTTGACTTCATGAAAAAAATGTATTATGGGGTTACACTGCCATGCTTGTTTACTGGTCAAGTTTTATGTAAGTTTTTGGATTTGAACAATAGTCTCCTGCTGCATATTTATTTTTTGTTATATTTTATAACAATATCTGATTACAGTGTTTGGAATTCTTACACTTTTCCGGTAATTGCAGTTTTTATGTTGCAGCTGCAATATTATTAAGTGCTTGTCCCCGTACTTGGTATCAGCAAGTACTCAGATGCAAGTATATCCCCAGTAAGATTAGAACTACATGGTTATGTAACTGCGTTATAACAGAACTGTTGCTGTTCTCTGTGATCCTGCTGCTGTGTCTGTGCTCTCTGTGAGCAGAGGGGACAAGGAGAAGCCATTATGTGTCTCAATGAAACCAGTGAGGTTGAATTCTACATCCATACTTTGTGTTTTCTGTGTTCTTGGCAATCTATAGACAGACACTGTACACCCTCCTTATGACGCGTTGGCTACATGGAAGGTATACTGCACATCAGAGAAAAAAAAAACTGTTGTTCCAGAGACAGGCTCTGAGAGCAAAATTTCAGCTAGGGTCTGCACAGTTTACACATTTACGAACACATTCTGGGTATGCTAGGGACCTGTTTTGTAACCCCCAAAAGGGATATTATGACTCCTTTAACTAATTTATCATTCCAAACTATTCTCTCATTAAAAGAGTTTTGTCCTTGTAATTACAACAGATTAGGGCCTAATATCTAATCAAGCCTTAATATGCTTTAATGCATTTTTAATGACAGTTGGGCGTTAAAGACAAATTCATTGCTGTCTCTTTTAAGGGTAGGGAGTAAAGACTAAGGGGAGCAAAGGGTTTCTTGGCAATAGAGGCTTATGGGAGGGTGGTACACATTGATTTGTTTGGCTGCGGTTATAGGAACCTGTAGGCAGCAGGGAAGCAGCTGCTGCATACTGAACTCATCCGACGCTAAAATGTTGCACCAGCACTGATATGCAGTAAAATACATTTCCCTCGCTGCTGTTTTATGTCAAAGGAGGGAGGATACAAATGCCTGTTTGAATTATGATCTGGAATAGAGACCGTTTATTGATTTGCTACTTCATGAAGGGATGACTATATTGCCAAGACAAGTGAGATTGAGTACCGCTGGCAGCCAAAAAGGGGGTTGAGAATCCTGTTATGAAAGATTGGACAAGAAATATAGGAAATACAACACGACGGTCTGGAGGCTGCAGTACTAAGAACCCAAAACTCAGACCTATTTATGCAGACACACATGAACACACACACACACACACACACACACACACGCGCACACACACACACACACATACATTTCCAGTTTCCAAGGATCACAGCTATTGCATAATAAGCACACTGAACAAACATTCTTCCATGCAGGCCTGCATGCACTTATAAATGTATTCACACTCACTATTTGTTTGTCTATGCTTGATTATTTTCCTCAACAATATTCCATTCATCGTTTGTTTACCCCTTGTTTATTCCAATAGAGTGTAGGGACAGAGCAATATCTGCATAATATTTCAAAGATTGATTGGGATGCAAATTGCCTTGTGAACCCAATTGGTGTGGTGTGGCCTGTTTTAATTGGGTTCTGTTAATTAATGTTCAATGTGAAGACAAACTGAGTTGTGTTCAGGTTTACACCTGTCATTATCTCCTACTGTAATTATTCCATTAGAAAGTGTGTCTGCTCTATGTGCATGAGCATGCACATATATTTGATTAACCCTTTATGTGAGACTGCAAAAACCATTATACCTTAACAATGAACACAGGTCATTAAGTTAATACACCATTAGAAATCTGACTTCTAATTTTTTAATCACTGAAAGACTAATGTGGGAAAATTCTGTGTAATTTATTTTCATCTGTAACTGAATACATGAGATATGTCAGGAAGGAATCTTAAAGTTTGATTAAATTTCCTTAATTAGATATGGAGCTCATGAGTAATTTCTACCAAATTAATAACTAGATGAATGGACAAAGCATGGTCTATCTTTTATATAAGAACCAAAGTACAGATGTGTGAGGAGAGGTGTGTTTAACAATGGGGTAAACATGAGGTCATTACAGTGTACACTGAATAAGCAGAAAAACAAACTCTCCACCACTTTCAATTCAATTCAGTT
This sequence comes from Helostoma temminkii, assembly GCA_900302695.1. Classification (NCBI taxonomy): domain Eukaryota; kingdom Metazoa; phylum Chordata; class Actinopteri; order Anabantiformes; family Helostomatidae; genus Helostoma; species Helostoma temminkii. The sequence continues at coordinate 30,070 of OMLM01012357.1, forward strand.
TATACTTTAAGTTAGATCCAAAATGCAGCAGCTCAGCAAACATGCAATGAACTGTGGATTATCTCTATGACCTCTATGATATTGATGAGATATATGTACAACTTGAACCACAAACCAGCAAGATTAATATTTTTTTAGATCATTAAACAGAAATCTGAAATTAAATTTTAAAAATTGAAGTTCAATTTCAAAACCCACTATGAAAACATGACAGACAAAATGCATCAAAGGGTGAAATGAGAGTGCGAGTCATTACGCCACTCATCATGACTGCTGTGCGATTTATCCTGCCAGCCGGTCGCTGAGTCGAGTAGGTCCTCGACAGCAACAAATAAACATATTAATGTGATCAGTCATGCTCCGAGAGGTAGAGAGCATGGCAATTAACAGTCGTCTGTTGCTATGCGGAGTGTTGTTAGGGTTGGGGTGACCTTGAAGAGCCTCGTTAGGGAAATGATTGACATAGCAACTGTTGTCAGTGGTAACACTAACAGTGGGAAGGGAGGGATGGGCAGACAGGTAGGCCGGGGGGCAGGGCTGCAGGTGGCAGAGAGAGGGTGTAGAGCACACCTGGGATGTTATGAATGAGATCTGGATTTATCGAGACAACAAATGACGAATACAGTTTAAGAAAGGAACTTTGTTGCTCCGAGTTTCCACTTTAAAAGGTGAAAAACAGCTACATAACGTGTTCATGTTTCTGTACCAATATCAGTTATCAATAGTATGAATTTTTCTAAACTGACTTTAAATGTAAAAGTAAATTACTGGATATGATAAGAGTGAATGTGATCCTCAGTTCAATCAATCATAAATGTAGAGTACAACTCCTGTGTTTGTTTGCTCAGTGGAAAAAAAACAGTGAAACATTGTTTAAAAGATGAGAATGAATGCATGGTGGGTGACCATCTTCCTTGACAGGCAATGCACAGCTAAAGTCAGATTCCAAAAAATACCTGTGATATCATGTTGTTTGAAGGAGTCGCTGTAGATCTGGTGCTGATTGGGGCAGTGTTTCTTCAGCCATTTGCACACGTCCTGTTGGGTCCATAGAGCCACTGGCTTGGACAGCTTCACATATCCTGTCTGATTAACAGAAACAAATAACCAAAAAAAAAACTTAATAATCTGTTACAGTGGTCTTTGTAGAATGAATGCACTTGTGTAACTATATGTACAATATGTACAACAACTGATGGACTATAACTTACTAGTGGTAGTGTACATATTCTGGTTAGAACATATAATTTAGAATCAGCAGTAACTCTCTATTGTTTTCGACTACTTACTGGTCTGCCTCTTCAGTGATTCTGACATAATATTTACTCTCTGCTATGTGACATTTTCCTTCAAAGAACACACATAACGACTCCAAAAAAGCTGATAAGAAAGACACTTAAAAGATAGCCTAGGGAGCTTTCCCTTAAACTCTAAACAAATGTGCTTTGTGTATTTCCAGTGTTTCTTGATGTTGAATAAATTTCACCTTCTCTCAGACAACACAGCTTGAGTGATTTTAAATCTGTGTTGTTTACGGTCTTGCTGTTTTGTCTTCTTATGTTCCTATTTTATTGGCCTCTAACAGCATATTACTCAAAACGTCAGTTATTCCTGCTAAAGGTTACGCAAGCCTTTACCTAACTGACAATATATTGAGTAGTATATAGTATATATAATAGTTGAGTCATTTCAAAATAACAAAAATCCACCTCATGGCAGAACCAGAGGAAAGGCCAGGTGATCACAAAGTCAATAGGATTCACTCTCTGGGAACCATAAATGTCTGAACCAAATGGCAATTCCAACAGTAATTGTCCAAAAGTGTTGGACCAACCAACAAATAGAAAATCCAGAAACACATTGCTAGTGTGACCAAAAACGCCAGCACCACGTCAGCTTGTACTGTATGTATTACTGCAGAGAATGACATACAGTGCCTATATAAAGTATTCACCCTCTTAGATGTTTCACCATTTTATTGACATTATAAATTAATCAAGGTCGATATGAGTAGGCGACTTTAACAAAAGTAATGTCAATAAAAAAAATATGTAAGGTGAAATCAGTGTTTGCATTAATATTCACCCCCTTTAAAATGACTGACCTAATCCAACAGAGGTCCAGATATTTGGTGCTAGTAGTCCCACAGTTAGTGAAATGGGGATCACCTGAGTGAAGTGAATGTGTCTCATAACAACAGTGACTGCAGTATAAAGACACTTGTGTCTGGAAGGTCCAGTCACTGGTTAATCAGTATTGCTGGCTACCATTACACCATTAAGACAAAAGAACACTCCAAGCAACTCAGAGAACAGGTCATTAAAAAGCATAAGTCAGGGGGGTAGATACAAAAAAATCTCCAAGGCACTGAACATCCCCTGGAGTTCAGTGAAATCCATCATCAAGAAATTGAATGAATATGGCACATGTCAAAACCTGCCTAGTGCAAACTGAGTGACCACCTGAGAGGCCACCAAAACACACATGACTACTCTTCAAGCTTTAGCAACTGAGATAGGAGAGACTGTGCATACAGCTGTTGCCCATGTGCTTCACCAGTCAACAAAAAGCCACTGTTCAAGAAAACCAAAAGGCATGTGAAAGACAAGTGGAAGAAGGTTCTTTGGTCTGAAGAGACCAAAATGCTTCCTTTTTGTTATTAGACAAGACGCTATGTTTAGCGGACATCACAACAAACACACCATCCCCACTGTGAAATACGGTGTTGGCAGCATCACCCTGTGGGGATGCTTCTCTGCAGTCTGCCCTGGAAGGCTTGTTAAGGTGGAGTGTAAGGTAAATGCAGCAAAATATAGGACAATCCTGGAGGACAATCTTATTCATTGACCCTGATTGATTTATAATGTTGATAAAGGGGTGAAACATGCAAGGGGATGAATACTTTTTATAGGCACTGAACAAACTATACATGAGCAAGCTGATCAATGCATCACTCTGTAGTAGCACTAGGGGTGAAAAGCTATTTAATCAGTAGGTTCTATTCCGTTTTATAATTGATATCGTAAACAGAAGTCATCTCAAGGCCCTTTGCAACAATAACAACATCATGACTCACAGATGAAGTAAATAATGATCAACTCGTAACACTGGCACATGTTGTCTAACATATGTCTAATGGCTATATCTTAGGGTCAAATTGTTACGTCCATATGACTGAGTTAGTGAAATCTCGAAAGAGTAAGACATGGGGTGCTTCTGGTTAGTAAGGAGAATCTACCAACAGCAGTTGGTGCTTCTTATGCTCCCATTTTATTGTTCAGCATATGACAGCGTATTACCAAAATTGTTCTTACTTTGAACACCTAACACCACCTTAAACACCCTTTGGTGGATGTGCTAGAGCAAGACTAAGCTGCAACGACTCCACTTCTAAAAATAATGTAATGAATGAATATTTTGCTAATGTCTTGGTTCCACAACATGACACATTCAGAGGTCTTGCAGAGTCCATGCCTCAGCGGGCCTTGAACTGCAGGCAAAAAAAACAGTAGCTTATTAGCAAGGGGTGGTCACAATGTTTTAGCTAAATAAAGTCTTACTTAGCCCATACTTATATACACACACATAAACAAACATGCATGCACATATCTGTAATACCCTGTACTTTGAATTCTCTTTAAAATACTTCAACAGCATGCAGCACAGTAGCCTGCCAAAGGATCGCTCTTGAAAGCGCTGGCAATGCTTTTGATTTTGATTGAGGGGCTACTAAAATTACAAACAGAGAGAGGTGATTAAAATTTCACATCCACTCCCTTCCACTTCAGCCTTCTCTCTGGCTGCCGTGTGGTGTGGCATAGTAATGGAAGCCCTTCCTTTCTCCACCCAGAGAAAGCAGGTACTGACAGTATTTCCTCTACTTTGCTTTCTCCCTCCTTCTACCATCTCTCATCTGTCCCCCATATTCAATCTTGCTCGGCCCCTGTCAGATCTATCACATTGTCTCTCTCACTTCGTTTCCCCACATACTGTGGCTCTCATCTCTGCCATCTTCCTTTCTCTCACCTGTGTCTTATTATATGGTACCACTTCATTCTTCCCTTCTCTGTGTCTCTCTGCTGTTCCTTCCCACTCAGGCTACTATATCTAGCTTCCTAGAGGAAGAGAAATTGGGGGAGATGTACATGCTGGTTTGGGCATGTGGTCTATATCCCCTGCAGGTAGGCGAAGTGACAGACAGCCAAAGCAACCCAGTAGGCAGGTAGGTGAGTGCACCACTCTTAATGCAATTGCTTGGCAGTGTAGATAGATGCTGAATCTGGAGGGAAGGGAGAGAGTTGTATTGTAGGAAGAAACCACATTAACCATTAAACACAGCTCAGCTCAATGCTAATTAACCCCGACTAGAAGCCTGAGGCGACAAAGGAGAGAGTGAGGCCATGATGGAGAAAGAGTGCGGGACAGAGTGAAAAGAAGAAGGCGAGGGATATGAGTGTTGGAAGCATGTAAGAAAAGAGAGTTTGGCAGAGTAGAATAACCAGGAGGGAGAAAGGAGAGAAAGGAGAGGAAGCTGGGAGTGTGGAGGATGACTGGACTGACAGATGAGGGAGAGGAAAAAAGAGAGCAGAAAAAAAGCTAGTGCTCCATAGTGGACTCAACACAGGAGACTCTAATTTTCCATTAACCCATTTGTGAGTCAATGGCCATCTGTGTTTTACATTCTGCAATGATTTAGCCTATAGCTCTCTTCCCGGAGCCGGCACAATAGGTGAGCCAGTGCCTTTTTGCCTGCCTGCCAGCAAGCAGAGCCAAAGGGTGGGTAGAAAACAGCGGAGAGAAGAAAACAGGAGTACAATCATAGTCAAAGAGCTGTGTTCAAGAGACTCTGGACCAATTAGGGATTGAATGACAGCACAGGGGTGAAAGGAGAAGCCTGCTTTACTTCTAAGTGAAATACGTCAGGGAGCAGGCAGGCACACACATATTGTATATCCACATGTGCAGTCCAGGCACTACACTGGAAAAAAAATCGACATGAATGCAGTCCATGCACACATGCAGACTCATAAACTATCCAACTTACATGTGTGCCAGTATGTGTTCAGTGTCACGCTGTCCTTGGCTTTAATTAATATCTGAAAGCCCTGTACAGCTCCCAGTATTCTTCATGTTACCTTAGCAACAGAGCAAGGGCAACCTCAAAAATTAAAGATGAGGAATAAAGCATTTGGGGAAAATGTACAACCCTCACATGAACAGAACTCAGGAATAGGGATAAACATCCACACATTAACCACCACAGTGGAAAACTATTACATACGTAATGAAGCATGTAATCACACTAACACTGGTAAGCATTTAAAGATCTGATGTGAATGTACTCCACTAAATTAATAAAGAGGCTATCACATGGCCCTTTTGTGAAGACAACGCTGGAATACAAAAAGAACTGGTAATAAAAAGTAATGAAAATCATTCCACAGACAAACATGTTCAAGAGCATGAATTGGTAGTGGTGTAGTACACAGCTGTTATTGTTAGGGAGCACTGCATCCCCCTTGTGTCATAGCTCTAAGACTGATTGTGGGGTCAAATGGCTTTCCACCCTTAACTACAGCAATTACAACCTATAATGACATTGTTTTGTCAGTAATTTACTGTGTTTGGAATTAAACCAACCACAAAGACATCATGATGTCACATACCTTTGTTTACTTCCCAGAAATAACTTAAATTGAACTCCAACCCTGGATATTCCCCAGACAAAAGAAGTGGGCAGAGTTCATGTATTGAGCAAATGCATACAAAAGGCAAAACAAATATTCAATAGCTCTTTGACAGCACAAGAGCTGTCGCTTTTGTTCAGAACCATTACAGCTGTCTAGCAGCCTTCATTAGAAGCAATATTGTTTGTTGGATGAAACACGACTGTGTTCATAACATTGTACAATCAAGTTAAGAAAAACAACAATATTAGCACTCTGAAAAGTACATCAGAAGAAGAGGACAGGCTCAGTGAGGTGTGATGTACTGTATCTTTGTTATTCTACACATTTTTGTATGGTAATTTTGTGAGGAAAATCTGGCTATATTCAGTATGGTAAATAATGAAATATGGTAATGGTTTAAGTATGTACTCTTTTGAATAATTTGATATGTTGGTCATTCATAACAGCATCAGCCAAAAAGACATTTTCTTTATCAGGCAATCTTAAAGATAAGTTGGCAAGAGAGATGGTTTCCAAAACAGTAGATGAGATGCATTAAATCAGAGTAAGACTTGAAATGCAGGGAAATGAGAATTTCTACAAATGTTTTTTAATATATATCAGGACACCTGACTAAAACTAGTGGAGTCCAGCACAGTAAGAAATGTAGTATGTTAAAGTTACTATTCCACAACTGAAGGCGGGCAAGTTAATAAACGCCTCTCTGAACAGCAACACAAAGTGCAGCCTTTAAAATGACCGTACAACACCTTTCTAAAACTATTTCAGCTGAACATTATGATAGACATGGATGCATTATGTGGATGCATTAGTTATAGTTAGGTGTACCTAATAACAGGCAATTTAGTGTATCCTGCAAATAATTGTTGGTATCTTGTACTTTTTAATTTTAGATGTTAGCTGTCAGTAGGGAAATTTAAAGCACACAGAAATCCACTTCTGATTCAGCTGTTTTTCTTTACGCTTTAAATTTTGAAACACACCACAGAAACTGCAAGGTTGCAATCAAGATGCTTTCCCTTTACATTGAACTTACATTACAATGCAATAAGTCAGATTCACTGTTACATACTACCCTCTAGTGTCACTACTGAACACTGCAACCCCATCTAAGTGTGACTGGACAGAAAAGCACAGAGGAGTGTCACTGCCATTAGTGTCATGTTGACTGAGTGAAAGGCTGTTTGAGACACGGAGCCCTGTGTCGTCTGCCCTATCTCTACTGAACAGCTAATTAACAGCTCTGGCATGCTCTTTTTCCACTTTCTTTTCTCTTTGCCTTGCTTCATCTTTCTCGGCCAGAATTGGCAGGAGATGAAAATTCCCTGTATTAATTAATCTGTAACATACAGGAATAGGGAGAATATTGAGATATGTATATGTGTGTGCGTGTCTGTGTGTGTGTGTGTGTGTGTGTGTGTACAAACAGTGTAGAGAGGTATCCAGAGCACTGTGGATGGCTGACAGAGAATAACACGCTATGCTGGAGAAATTAATAAGGCCTCATAAGGACCCTCTGTTTGAAATTGGATTTACAGGCAGTGCCAACTTCACTCAAGCACATCAAAGAAAGTACACAAGACCTCTTCACAGTGTCTGACCTTGGGATTCGGCAGGCCTATAAAGCATAGCAGGGTGTGTTAACACCAAATAAAATATATTCACCTTGGGCTTGATATTGATTACGACTGAGATGAGCTGATTTTCTATGGGTGTTAGTCATCCACTGAGTTTAAATGGCTGTTTTCTGCCTCATGTTTAATCTATGACTAAGCCTTGGCTTGATTATAAATCCAGCCAGGCACAAGATTCAGCTTTAATCCAATATTTAAAAATTAACACTGCTGATGTGTTGAACTGAAATGACCTACAGTATGCCTTCCCGCGGGTGAGCACTAAGGTCTGGATTAATAACAGTCACATTAATTTAGTGTTCACTGAGGGTCATTAAATTAAGTGCTATTTTCCTATAAAGAACTGTAATATCTGGATTTACAGGCAACCTAGCAATCCTGACAGCATGTTGAATTGCCCACCAGCAAACTAAGGGAACAAAATCAACAGGCACAGTTATTAAAAAAGAAGAAAAACTATTTCCAAGCTCTAATTGTGTGTTAATTGTTGTGGCTACTGTTGTTCAGGTTAGTTTTAACCTAGGTAGGTAGTGATTGCATGCAGTGCCTGAATTATTCCAATAAAAAATGAAGAATATGAATTACTCTTAAAATTATACCCTACCCACTAGTTTCTCTTCTATCCAGAAGTCATGTGACATAGCTGTCTATGATGGTCTAACTACAGTATCATGGTAAAATGGCAGTGAAGTGAATGAATGCTATGCTGCAAACTGCTCCTTTTTAGCAGTCAATTAAGCTAAAATCCTCCTGTATAAATATTAATAAATGCTATGTGGCCCAGAATTCTATTCTGAGTAAATAAAAAGAAATCTGCAGATCTCAGCCAGTTAAATTATTTCAGCTAATACTGTACTGTACTCCATGTCCCAAATTCAATTCAGACTTAGCTGCAGCGTCAAACAGCATAATGCAGTGATATAAAGTTACATGATGATACCCACATAAGCCACACAGATGGGATGTTACTAATACTGCTTTCTTGTCATATTATCTGTGTGTCACCACATATTAGCTTACAGAACAACTGTACCCAGACCTGTCTTTCTGGTATTTCATCCAGGGTTTACACAGAGGACTGTATCTGCTCCCATTTTAGTGTTGGTGTGAAACATGTGGAAGAAAGTGGCAGAGCAAATGCCAACAAATGTAATTTTTTTGACTTAGGATCCCACACTCGGCAGACACAGCTATGATAAAAAGCTGAGTAGCAGATTGTTCTGTTCATTTGCTGAACCCTCTCATGTGACCCTGGTGCTGTGTAATTCAACATATTATCTTGCTTTGTGCTTCATTATTTCTTTATATTTTAGAATAAACTACTCAAAAGGCCAGGATCATAGCTATTCTGTTTATTTCTAGAAGATATTATAGTTTGTGTGCGCATCAGGAATAATTAGTTGTCCTCCACTGTCCAATCCATGCTCTACTGCTGGAGAAGGAATTATTCTGAATGTGATCGTATTTTTAGTTTAACCCCTGTTAAATAATTTAATCCCTTAGATTGTTTAAGGGGGTTTTTAATTTGTTTGATGTTGGGTAAATTACAGTACAATGCAAGAAGTTAGTTTTTGTCACAAAAACAACAAGACATCTATAGTTTAAACAGGCCATCAACATGAATTTCCTGTTGAAGATTAAGATGAAAATATGGCCTCTCCCTAATTTGAACTTTACACCACCAAACCATCACCAAACAACAAGACAAACTTAGTGACTAAGAATACAGTAGTGCACCCCATTATCAGAAAATTTTAAAAGTGCTTTTTTACATGCTCATATATTCTAGATATTGTCATTAAATATATATTATAATTATTATCATAGCTAGCTCTGGCCCTTAACTAACCACCACAGCCTCTGCTAAGCTCTCTGGTGTCTGTGAGTGTGACCTTCCTACAGCAGTGTTTCTCAAAAAGCTGCAGAAAACGGTAGCAGCAGTACTAACTGTTTGATGTATGGATGAACACAGAAGACTCCTTCCTATCCTCTCAGGATCTGAAGAAACAGAGAATGTATTTGTTTTATAGGGACTGGTCCTAACAAAGGCTAACGTTGCTTTACTATCTCAGTACAAGGCACTGCTGGAGTCACTTCAAAACTGGAGCTCAAAAATGGACTGTTATCTAAACCTGTGTCTACTGAAAGTTTGAAGTCCTGGTCCTAGAGCCGCAGCCCTGCTTGTTTTCCAACTATCCCTGCACTTATAGCTCCTGATTGGCTTAGCACACCGGATCTAGGTAATCAACAGTGGGAAAGGGATGGAACAAGCAGGGCGGAGGCTCTCTAGGAACAGGGTTGCCTACCCTTGGATTAGAGGATCTGTCTAAATTAACAAGTAAGGCTCAAAATTACATCCATATACTGTGTTTTTTGGGATCCTGGCAGTTTGTACTAGTTTGACTGTTTGTAGACAGACACTCATTTCACGTAAACCCGTTCTGGGGTCAGAGGTATGTCAGCAAACAGTAGGGAAGGGGGCAGTGCTGCTTAAAAACAGTGGTTCCAGAGACAAGCTATGAGTGCAAAATTTCAGCCAGGGCAGAGACAGGGATCTGCACAGTTTACAAGCATTAAAATTTACAGACACATTCTGGGAATGTCAGGGACTTGCTTTTTAACCCCCCATCGGGATATAATATGAGAGCTTTAAAGAGCTGGATGTTTTAGCAGAGTGCAATCATCAAAGCATACAGTATTTATAGAGTGTTGACTAAAAGGGAAAAGAAAAGTGTGGTAGGAAAAGGTGCACAAGCAACAGGGATGATCTCAGCGTTAGGAGGATGAAAAAACATGGAAGAGCAATTTCGCAAGAAGTGGAGTGTGGCTGAAATCAGCTCATTAAAAGGCACTACATACAGACAGGAAATGGGTGGAAACTTCATCCTAGACTTCAAGCTACTTGGTTACTCTACCTTTCCTCTCTACTTCCAGACTCTGGGAACCTGATTTCCAAATGAAATGTAAAACTTACTTTCATCTGAGCAGAGGACTTCGAATGCTCTGAGTAGTGGTCCAATTCTTTTTTCCGTTAGTCCAGATGGTCCAACTAGTTCTGAATTGTCAAGGATAATTTGGGATTTCATGTCATCTGCTGGTCTTGGTCCACTTAGACCAGTACAAAGTTAATGCAGCTGTCTACCAGGAGAGGAGTGGTAGAGCAAGATGGGAAGCACCTGACCTAACGATTCAGATAAGCTAATGGCTACTGTCAAAGCAACCTGGTCGTCAATAACACCCAAACAGTGCCACAGGCTGATCACCTCCATGCCACACCACACTGATGCAGTCACTTGTGCTAAACTAGACCCAACCAAGTGTATTTATGCATAAATGAACATACATTTGAGAAGTTGAACTAGGTTACTTTAGATGTGTGTATTGTAAATCCTTTTTGATTGAGACCCTGGATTTTTTACCTTTATGAACTGTAAGAAAATGTACCTGCAGAAGTAGCTGTAATTGACTGAAACTTAGACGTTTAGGGTTTACCATTTCATTTTAGCCAACATGAAATACAAAGTATACTGACCAGTAATGCTGTATTGCATTAAGCATGTTTGCAAGCCCACTTATATAATACTCAGGATGCTATCATCGCTAACCAGTACATTCAATACATAGTCTTTGGCACCCTCAAGTGGTAGCATCATAGATGACGCTCAGATGAACGGGATAAAAGAAACCATTTCTCACCAGGATTATCTAATTTTTCACACTGACATCAGTATAATATGACAGATTCTGTAATAAAATAAGTATTTTACACATCACAGCTTTAAACAGCAATTTTCCCAAGGCTTTGGGTTATTATTTAATTTCAGCAGCTAAATGAAAATTTATGCCAGCTTTTTACTGTGCAGGGTGTTCTTACCCGTGTCAGCTCAGACTCGGAGACAGAGCGATGTGGTGGAGAACGACGCTGGTACATAGGAGGGCTGACGGCTTGGTAGCTTGGGCTGATGTCACCCAGCTGCACAGGCCCCCCTTCCACAGATTCCTCCTCTTCCTCCAGCTGTGATGTCATGTCCTCTGGGCACATCTGGTGGTCAATGCCATTCTGGCTCAAGTTGCAGTGAACAGCTGTGGTGATAAAAAGGCAAAAAAGCATAAGTAAAGGGTAAAAAAATATACAAAAGTACACTTCGTATATTTTTTTAAAGTAGGATTTGTTTGCTATCGAGAATGATTCAGAACGTATTCAGATTGCTGCGAGTTTTAAACTTTGAGGTGTTGCAGATTTCATTTTAAATAGACAAAATCCCATTTTGCACAATGGTCTACACTTATAAATACAAACTTTTTTTTTATATTAAACATGTTTGTAAATGTATTAAAATCATAAATTGTCTCTCATTTACAAAAGCATCCAGACCCTTTCTTGTGATTCTCCAAACAGTGACCAGGGACATCATATTTGTATTAGCTGTCCTTGAAATGTATAAACAACTTGTCTGGAGTACAGAGTTTGCCATATGGCCAAACTGAGTAGTGGCACAAAAAGGGCTTTGCTCAGAGAGATGACAAGAACCCAATAATCCATCACCATGAGAGAGCTTTAAACACCTCTGCAAAGACAAGAGAACCATCTAAATTATGGGCAAAACTGATTTAAAATTAAACCTGCATTAGAGTTAGAAATGGTTAAATAGAAATTGGCTTTTAAATTAGCATGAAATCATCTATTTCATGGTAATCTCACAGGCTGTCTTATTTAAAGAAGTTTCCAACAACTTTATCATTTCATGCCATTATGTCTCCTGATGAAATTTCCATCTGTCAGCAGTGTGAGTTGAATCATCCCTGTTTTTCCCATACTAAACATTACACTGAATAAGTTCCACTAGATGGCAGCAAGTTATGATACACCGTGGATGCAGCCACTGAAGTCATGTCTTAACTCAGTACCAACAGGTATAATTACAGGATCTCAGTGTATTTAGCCAAGGGATTTCAGATTTTCAAATTTGGAAACAAAAAATATGGCCATGTAACGTTTAAAAAAAGACATTGATAATGTTACAAATGAAAAGTTAAGTTATTAAGCAATAAAGCACCACCTTAGTCTGGTTAA